>JAGPOW010003022.1:6477306-6556034 GCA_030014935.1 Caiman crocodilus | reverse complement strand
CTCCAAGAGAGCTCGTACAACCGAGCCAAGGGCTCAGCAATCACCCCCGCCAGTTCCCTCAGCACCCTCGGGTGTAGGTCATCCAGGCCCGCCGACTTAGGAATAAGGAATATTCGATGTTGATTTGGAGAATCAGTGATTCGGTCATAGACACAGCTTTAAATGATTTTCTACATACCCTGAGGTACCAGGCATGGCTCATGAATGCTGCAATGGTCAGGTGGATGGAGCATTCCACAGGAACTCACAGGACCCCCCCCACCACATGCTCGGCTGTGAACCCAGAAGCGGATCAGAAATATTTCCAGTTCACTTCTGGGTGCACCGGGGACAACACGGCAGGCCCCCATGCCTCCTCCCCCCTCTCCCCCTGGCTCGGCAATCAGCCCGTGTCTTGCTCCAGCCCACCCCCACTGACCCTGGTCCTGGCCAGTGCACAGAGCTTCTGGCAGGGCTGCTCCTGGTGTGACTATAGATGCCCAGGTGCTGTTTAGCTTCTCGTGTCTCCAGAAGCATGGGCAGCCAAGTGGGTGGAAGGCAATGGACTTCTGAAGCCAGAGCCCCATGTGCTGAGCTTCCTCCCCAGCTGGAGTGGACAGCAGGAAGAGGAGCTGCCACTGGAGGTGAGGGGAACTGCAGCCACACCAGGAGTGACCCCACAAATAAGCTGTGTCTACTGGCTGGCCCGGTGGGTCTGGGCTGGAGTGCAGCACAGGCTGTGTCTAGTGGCGCTTAGCCCCATGGGGAGCACCACAGGGGCAGCTGTGGACCATACAACCCGGCAGAGCTCTTCTGCATTTGCCCCTTGCCTCTGCTTCCTCCCCTTACATCCAGCCATTCTTGGGACCTAGTGCCCAAGCAGCCCCCACTACAGACATGTACCCACATACCCCCTCCACACACACCCTCCGTACACATCCCCACTGGAAAGGGCAATGCAGGGAGCGGATTGTGGCTCTATCCTGGCCACTGCCCTGTGCTGTCACTACCTCATGGCCCCAACCTGTGATCCCAGCCTCCTCCACCTGTTCCACTCTGAAACTCTGCTTTCTGCCTGCCTGTAGCCACGTGGAAAATTTTGGCCAGTTCTCACTGTGGCAGCAGGGGCAGGTGGAGGGGCTGCCCTGTCTCACTACAACTCATCAAAGCTCCCTATGTGGTCCCCAAGCTCAAATAATTACCCACCCCTGTGTTAGAGCCTCTTCAGCGAGATGTAAGGTATGGCAGCCACAAAGTCTTTTATTGCTAGCTTTGCTACTCTGCCTCCCCAGCAGGCAAGCCAACAGCATAGTTATGTCCACTCAAGAAGTTTTACCTGGAGTATTAGGAATACAGCAGGGCTACATTGGCTAGGGTTTATGGTCTTTTCATACCCCCAAACTGACAGACATAGCAGCACAACATTGTAACATAGACACTGTGTGTGTCTACACGTGTATTTATGTGTTCCTAAACTTAATGTGCCTTTGCTTAAGGTGCATTAAGGTGATTTAGGTGCATATTTACACACGGATGCACTAATGTGCATTAAGGTACATTAAATTTAGGTGTGAGCAGCTAAGTTGCATTAGTGCACCTGCAGATACACTAATGCAAATTAATGTGGTGTGTCCTTTGACGCATACTGCGTTAATGTGCATTAGCGTATATACATGTCTGCTAACGCAATTTATCTATTCACGCCTACATTTGATACCTGCTGTATCAACTGTATCTTAAATTACCATTTTTAAGGCACACTAAGAGTGTGCACATGTAGACACATGTCCTTAATGCACCATAAAAATGGCAATTTTAGGCTAGGCCTGCTTCAGAGGCACATGCAGATGTGCCCACTGACTCATCAGCACTTTGCAGAATTATGGTGTAAACATTTTCCCTGTTGCCAATCTCAGTGGAGACTCTACCAGGGGATGACCTACTGGAGACCAACATGCCCTTCCTTTCTTAGAAGTGCGCCCTAGAAGTTGAGTTGAGGCATGTGGTGTAATATGAGAAAGCAACTTCTTTTGCTCATCTCTGTTCTGTGGATAAGTAGGGGAGATCAGGGCCATAGCTGCCAATTCAGTGCCTTCCTCTTTCAAAACATTCTCTTAAAACTAAAAATAATTCCACTGAGTCTATTTTAAATATTGGAGGTGAACTGACCATTCTTTATTAAACATTAATGAGACTTGTCTGTCTCCTTCTCCATTTTGCCAGATGGTTTTAACATTCCCATCTCTAGTCAAAAACTTTTACTGCTGCTTTATCTGCCACAATCTCATTTTTCCTTTTAAACATTCATGACCTCCATTGTTCTGATGCCAATGAGCAGATTCCTTCTTTTTCAGGGCAACCACAGTTTCCTCCCTGTGCCAAAATACCTTTCCACCTCCCCTTTATCTTTCTTGGTATAAGATCAAAGCCATGATTGACAACCTGATTTAAACTTGGGTTTAATACTAAAATCTGATTAGAGGGTTGGGGTTTTTTTGGGGTGTGGGGAAGGAGTGGGGGGGGGATTTGCTTTTTGTGCAATCATTCCACAAAAGTTAATGCATCCAGTAAAGTTAAATCTCAGCAGAATGTTTCTGGAGCTAAGAAGCAGAAAAAGAAAGGAAAAAGGAGGAAAAAATGAGAGTGAGCGGAGATTAATGTCCTTTAAAATGTGTCTGTTTACTCCTATCATCTCAGAGCTAACTTTAAATAGGATAAAATGATCCTTTAATCCCCTTTATCTTCTTAAGAGCTGCTGTAAAAGATCTACTTGACATTTGAGAGAGGAAAAAATAAAAAGACTGGTAATATTCATCAGAAATGCTGGATGGAGTGATTTGAATTTAACAAAACATTAAGGGCCAGATTCTCAACTGGGTGTAAACTGCCCTCATTTCATTGGCTTTGATGAAATGATGCTGCTTGTCAACAAGCTTAGGATCTTCCCCCAGCTGCCTTGCTTGCAAAAGGGAAGCAATGGGTAAAGCAGAGATCACGTTTGGGTATGCTCAGCTTGGTGGTGGAGGGGAAGGGCTGGGAATCAGGCTGATCTGGCCCCCTCCCTCTCACCTGGCGAGGTTTGGTTGAGAAACTCTCCCATGCTTCAGGATGTCTCTTTTTTGTGCTGAAGCCCCTCTGTGTCAGCCTCTCTTCTGTCTTTAAGCCTTTGTATCTCTCTCTGGCTTGTTATCTGCAGCCTCACTTCTAAAACAGATCTGTTTAGTCTTGAATAAATATGTTTTCCCATTACTTAATGGCCCGCTCTCGATTTTCAACTCAGGATGAGTAATGAATTATGAATAAGTTATGAGAAACTACCGTGCACAGACCCCCTAAGTCAAATAACGTATTGTACAGTGTACTGCTTGGCTATCTTTGTCCATCTACTCTAATGCTTAAAATAAAAAAGAAACACACACACACGAACAAAAAAACAAAACCCAGAGACTTTAACGTGTTGTTCTCTCATTTGTAGTGAATAATGAAAGCATGCCCGTGACTAAAAGCCAAGTACCATTTCTCCCAGAGCATTTAACTTCTGGTGATGAACATCCTATGCAGACATATTATGGCTAATGTTTGAAATGATATATCTGCACTTCTGGGGGAGGGGGCTTAATAACTCACAACCATATAAGAATAATAGCACTGTTGTGTCAAGAAAAATATACTTACCTGAACAAAGTACAAAGGAGGCAGCAGTTGCTTGACTAAAGGCTCATGACTCTTGTTTGGCAATTTATTATATTACGGACTTTATTAGCTTTGCTTTGGGATTATAATTATGCATAGACAAGTTCAGATAAGATAGCTATCCTTAGACCTGGAAAATAGGTAGCACAAAGCTAGTGGCAAGGGCATTTCACTAGATGTTAGGAAACTTGAAGGTCTGGTCCTAGTTGTGCCACTGGTTTGATTTATGCCCTTCAGGATATCAGTTGATCTCTGCCCATTTAGGATCATAGGAAAGTAGGGCTGGAAGGGACTCCACAAGGTCATCTAGTCCAGCCCTCTGTTCAAGGAAAAATCATTTTTCACTGAAGCATCCCAGCCAAGCATCTGTCCAACCTGCCCTTGAAAATGTCCAGGGTTGGAGAGTCCACAGCTTCTCTAGATAGCCTTTCCCTCTGTTTGTGACCGCCTTAATGGTCAGAAAGGTCTTCCTGATCTCCAGTATAACATTTCCTCTGCTGCAGCTTGAATCCATTGTTCCTAGTCCTGTCTCTGACCACGGAGAATAGTCTGTCTCCCTCCTCTCTATAATTACCCTTGAGGTGTTTGAAAACTGAGTGCTTCAGCTCACAAAACTAATGCTACACACACACACACACACACACACACACACACACACACACACACACACACACACACACACACTTTGGTTAGTTTATAAGGTGCAAATTTACCCTTCCTTCCAACAAATTCCCTTCTCAGTCTTCTTTTCTATAAACTATATATCCCTACTTCTTTTGGCATTTCCCCATACGTCATACTTCCCAGGCCTCTTGTCAGTTTTGTTGTTCTCGGCTGGACTCTTTTCGATCTGTTCACACCCTTCTTGAAGCACAGCACCCAAAACTGGACAGAATACTACAAGTGAGGCCTCACCAATGCTGAATAGAGCAGCAGGATCATTTCCCTCAATTTGTGACTCTCCTATTAATATAACCCAATATGCTCTTGGCTTTTTCCCCCTGTTTTTTACAAAAACAGAATACTTAGTTTATGGTCTACTCTAACCTCCGGGTCCTGCAAACAGGCAGGAGCAGACACTGCTGAGGTTGGACTGGGAACCAGAACTAGCCTAGAGGCAGAAGCAGTTCTAGCAGTATTGTCCCAGTCTAAAGCAGAAAGTACTGAAAATCTCACAAGCAGTCCTGACTCGGTGAGACTTCTGCAGTGCAAGGGTTTAGATAGTCTGGTGCATCTTTGGGCATCCTGACCCACACTACCATGGGCTATGATCACATCAAATCTCAGAAACAGTCTCCTAGGAGCACTGAGCAGCGATTCATTCAAAGAGTAGCCTTCTTCCATCTAAAGGAGCAGAGAAAACCATGAGATGAAAATAAGCTGTTCTATCAGGACAACCAACATCTTCCTGCCAATGTGAGATTGTTCTCTGGATTTCTATTTTTTTAATGATGCAACTGAGAGGACTTCCATATGTTGTCTTCAAATTTTGAGCTGAATTCCATTTCTCCTTTAAACACCCCAAGCACCATTCACAGAGCCTCATAACTGTAATATTTGGCCCTCAGAAGGTTTTAGATTCTATTTCCACTCCTGATGGAATAGCATCACCCAGGCCCATGCAAAACTGCCTTTACTAAATAAGCGCTGCCCAAGAATGGAGGGGGCCTTGGCTTCTAGCCCCTTGCTCCATTGTTTTTCCTGCAGCTTGTATTGAATCCACTGAATAAAATGGATAAATAACAGTAGAATAGTTTCTGCCCCTCTAGGGGAAAGGGGTTAGGATTTCAATCCATAGTCTGATCCAACTTGCTGAACCATGGTTCCTGTAGGTTTCTCTTTTCCTGGACGGCTTGGTCAAATCCAAGGGAAGGGCTGGAGAGTGCTCTGGGCAATAACTAGCCCATGGCTTGGTGGTTACAGCAGACTCAAAGCCCCTCTGGGTGGCGGCGGGCACTGTATGCAGGGTCTTCCATTCCCCGGGCAGGTCCCCTTACCACTGACCTATTGGGACATACACTACTAGTCATTAGTCATTGTTTACTGCAATCAAAGTTTGGGGGACATACCTGGGTGTGTCTGCTAAGAGCCAAAACAGGCAGAAACGCAGACAGAAAGGTAACACAGTTGGAGTAGGATCTAAGCTCTCTATAAATGCCCAGAATTGCAGCTACTTGCACAATCACTTGTATGCATAAAGTTGAAATAAGATTTGGACTTTTGTACCAGATGTCACTCTGAAGCAGATCTGGCAAACACACTTACCAGCTTAAAGTAGAAAACTTTATCTTTGGCCTTCATTTTCCACCTCTTATTTTTATTTCCTATATTTATAAACCCCGTTTCTACTCTAGATATCTCATCTCCTTCCTTGAGGTGAAGTCTTGGCTGCATTGAAGTCAATGCAGAATTTTGCCATTGTCTCTGTCCCCGGGGCTTTCTAGTCATGTCCCTGCACTATTATTACATTGGCAAGCAAACCATATTCTGTTTCTTTAATCATATTTTACACACATTCCTCATAAGATTGTCCATCTTCCCCTCTGGACCTTTGTGTTGCTCTTCTGTGACCTTTCTCTAATTTGTCAGTCTCATTTCTTGATGAAGAGGTATCCAGAGAATTGAACTCAACATTTCTGTCTCTCCAAGATTGTACTGAGCTGTGTTAATTATTTATCTGTTTTATGGTGTATGCTGCCTTTGCATATACAGCTCAACATTTAATTGACTTCCATTGATGCCATGCTGCATGGCAAATTCATGTTAGACTGCCTGCGTGCCTACAAAATACCAAACCCTGAGGGGGAAGGGAGATATTTCTGGGTAGGGATGTATACAGCAGCATTCTTGCCACTTTCAAGGACATAACTCACTTACCGTCTGGCCCACTAAATATCACATGTGGTTTTTACAGGCATCCAGTATTCTTCAATGGTTGTTCTAAAAGCCATTGGAAAGTATAAGTGTGCATTCTTAGAATATCTCTTGCTGTTCTAAGAAGCCCTGTTGCATTTCTGTGTACCTCTACATGTTGAACGTTTGATGTTAGGAGATGCTTTTTATATGCACAGGCTACTCACAAGTTCCTATCAATGTCCTTTTTGAGTAGGAATCCCAGACATCTTGAAAGATGGAACAGGACTGGAAGGACTAAGTGACTAAGTTGTAAGGCACACAAGCTCTTTGAGGACTTAAACCCACCTCTTTGTCTTTCCTAGGCCATCACTTTAAGCGTGAGAACCCTTTCTAGAGATATTTGGGTTGTAGATGTGTTGGTCTAGAGGCATAGGTAGACAAAAATCTTGGAGCAGATTGTCTGCTTATGCCTCTTGACCACGATGGCTACAACCAATATCTTTAGTTGGTCTAAGAAAAGATATTGCCTCTATCCCAAGATCTCCCATTCTAGCTATTTAAGCCAGTTGTTTCAATTAAAACCATGTGTAATTTTAAAGACTAGGAGTTGGTTGGGGAGAAGGTTCAAAGGTCCCCAAGATGTCTAAGCACTCAAATATCCTTTTAATATTCACTGGAGAGTAGCCACTTATCTCTTTTAGGTATGCTTACCTTGCTGATAAATGAGCTGGTCTCTTCATTGGTGTAGATGGCTGTCAGTACCCAAAGTAGCTAAACTGCTGTGACTGCAATGCAGATATACCACTTCAGTCCTTTTGAAAATCCCAGTCTGAGCTTGTAGAATTGTCTCTAGCTTCTGCCTCTTTTCACTATGACCAGCCTGTGACTTTTCCTAAAATAAACCTATGATAAAATGACAACCCAGTTAATCATAATGGGATTGAAAGGTTCTTTCCTGGGGGTTCAGATTCTTGACAGAGAAAGAACCACTCAACTTTAGCTTGGCACACCCCTGCCCTCAAGAGGCGATGTTCACAGGGACCATATAATTCAACTGTAAGTACCTCCAGGAGCTTTCTAATCCTTTAATAGATTGCAG
This sequence comes from Caiman crocodilus, assembly GCA_030014935.1. Lineage (NCBI taxonomy): Eukaryota > Metazoa > Chordata > Crocodylia > Alligatoridae > Caiman > Caiman crocodilus. The sequence continues at coordinate 6,548,407 of JAGPOW010003022.1, read as the reverse complement.
TTGGGGGAAGCACTTTGCTGATCAGCATTGTAAAGATGTTGCACAAAAACAGAAATAGGTCAAAGCTGAAAACCTTGAAACAAAAATCCAACAAAAACAGGTCAACAGCTAGCTCCATTTTAAAGAAAAAATATTGTTGAGATGAGTTTGGCAAGACACTAAAATGATAAGAATCCAAAGACTACCTTGTAGCCATCCCTTGAAAGGATAAGAACCTTTTCTTGGTGGAACAGACTGGTGGACTCGCTCCTTTAACCACCTGATTTGTAACAGCATTTAAATGTGGTGATTCGAATCCTCTTCATTACCCATAGTGCAATGATCAGATGTGTGCAGGAACCTACTTAATTCATGGCCAGACAAAGGAAGTGCCTACTCTGGATACCTTTAAGAAACACTTAAGTCTTGCTGGGGTGATCTGACTCCAGCTGACTTCCTGCCCCTTGGGCAGGGGGCTGGACCCAGCCCTAATGTCTATTAAATCTATGGCTTGATCACAGCATGGAGAGCCCGTTTCAAAGGCATTTTCCAGTAGCCCCGCCCCAGCCACTGATTGGCAGAGATGCCCCGGCGGGGGAAAAAAAGAGGTAGCCACCATCCTTGCTGCTGGGTTCCTTTTGTGCAGCCCTGCCCCTCACTGATGATTGGTGGAGAGGTCCCAGCATTGAGGAGGAACGAAGGGGTAGCTGCCATCTTGGCTGCTGGCTGCCCTCTGTGCCACCCTGCCAGCAGGCACCTTCTCCTCCCAGGAGGACTGCAAGGCAGCAAGGATTGCTGGCTTCCACTGGGGCACCAGCATTTTATTTTTATTTATTTTTTTGAAGTTGACTTTGCGGATTTTGCGGTTTCTGCAAAATTGCAAATTAAGTAGGTCCCCAGATATGTGTGGGGTCTTAAGCAGCGCGACCTTTTCTTACCGCAGAAAAAGGTAACTAAGTGGAAAAATAACCGCAACAATATTTAGGACTCAGGCTAAGTGCAGAGTTTGGTTTGCTATAAGTGATAATGTGAGAGTATTTGTTATTCATGAGAAATCAGACAGCTGCTGAAGAATTGAATATATGACCCCAGTCCCAAATGTTTTATGAATTTTAGGATCTAAGAATTTTCACATAAGTAAACACATCTGGAGGAGATGTCTGGTTTACCTACTGTAAGTGTTTCAGCTCTCCAACCAAAGACTGGAAACAATGCTGCATGAATTAGGCAACTCATCCTATGTTACCAATAACAAACACTTGATGGAAGAGGCCAGGACAACCATTTAAACTAAGAAATTACCTTTTCCATGTATTCTGTGAGTAACCCATACAACAGAGACCTCTGAAGAAAATCAGAAGAGTTACCAGGAAAAAGAATATAGTAGTGCACAAGTTGGTAATATCTGCTTATGGTAATACTGCCCTGCCTACCTTGCAATAGCAATGCTCGGTATTCATTGGGGTATGAACTATCTAAAGGCAGGATGGATTTATCCCATCATCTAATAGTACGTTCAGAAGGCAATATTCAAATGATGGCCGTACACCAAATGGCTTTGGTGCTCTCCTAAGGGTTTACCTTTACTCAGACTCATTTCAACCTTGGTCAAAACCTCGCTCTAGACAGAGGATTCCTAATCTGGGCACCTCTGAAGTACTGCAGCACAGGAGGCAAGGCATAGCTTGCAACACTGTGGGGCTTAATGAATTAAACCCACCCATTCAACCTGTACCTAGAAACTTAATGACAGCCTGGATAGGCCGTGGTAGCAGGATTCACTCCCTAAAGAGAAGGGGGATGCCAGCTTTACCTTGCCCTGTTATTAGGTTGTCATCTCCAGTTACTTTGTATTTGGGGTGAATGAGGGCTAATACTTCACACCAAGTCTCAGTTCCTTTCTGAAATGCGTGGGCCTCATCCAAATAGATCCAGACTGGCTTAGCCTCTTCTGAGGACAGTCTTTTTTTTTTTGCCCAGACTTACTATCATTGCAAAACTGTTACTATGACGACTGTATTTTTGGTAGCTCCACATTATTCATGCCAGGGGCCATAATGTGATACATACTGTATCTGTAATAAGCAGCAGAGAGACATATGAAAGCACCCTGCTGAGCCAGGATTGACATATTTTGCCTCTCCAAGGTCAACTGGGGTTCTGATGACCTAGGTGCCATCTTGAATGCATTTAAATGCAAAATCCTATTAAGACATAATGATACTGAATGGAGAAAATGCATTTAGCTGAGACTTATTTTCCCTTGGGATAAGGCAAAAAGTCTTACCAAGCCTCGGTTTATATTCATGAGTAGCTGGTTCTCGCATTTAGACACATACATATTACTTTTTCCAGGCAGCTGTGGGGAACTGTATTAACATTTACATCATGCCTGAAAAATTATAATTATTATTATAATAAAAACATCTTTATTTTCTTTATGCTGGGGACAGAAAGAAGCAGAGAGTCCATTTCAAGACCAATCTCTTTGCCTGCGGCTGTTACTCTGTTAGTGTATTTGAGATGATTGACTGTAAGGTGCTGGCTTAGCAGCTGGACTCCACTGGCTTTTCTGGTTCTTCTGTGTTGGCATGAGGCCCTTACCTTTCTACCTCTTCATGATGTGCTATTAGCACAACGAAGCATTATTACAATCTCAGTTTGCTGGTGTCTCGGAAGACTCAGGACTGGGGTTGTTAGAGTTTATAACCTGCTTACAGCTTGTCAGTGCTCATATAGCAGCAGATGTTTGGCTATCACTTACAAGCCAATGGTGCCTGGTGGCTTAGTATTTCTTTCCTTATGGTGTATCTTCCAGTGATCAGGAGGAGGTAGGTGTGTTGGCAGAGCTGTCTGACTCGTATTTGTCTATTCATCAATCATTTGGGGGAAGTCCTGCCAGTACTGGCTGTCTCATGAGCCTGTGCTAAAGAATAAAGTAAGAGATCAGATTGTTGTTTCTCAATGAGGCATTTTATTTAAGTCAAACAAAATCTTTTTTTTTACTTTTGGCACTTACAACAACAATCAAGGAAGTGGCAATGGCTGAAAACTCTTGTATTCATCACTCCAGCAGACAGAGCATTCCCCAGGGATGTGAGTGACCAAGGTTCAAATTCCTCACATGTATATATGAATATGAACCTACATCTCCCACCTCCCAGTAGTGTGCCTGACCATGGCCAAGACTTCTTCAAAATGATTGATGAATAGTAGGGCTGCACGAAATTTCACCGGCTGTTTCATTTCGACCTCGAAACAGCAAAATCAAAACAAAATGAAGGGCTTTGAAACAGCCTCAAAACGAAATGAGGGCAGTCAAAACATTTCAAGAGTTTACAAATATTTTCAAATGTTTCAAAAGTTTCAAAACTCATGCAGGGCTTGCCTGCAGGGAAGGAGAAAGTAAGGAGAAGGGGAGCAGGGGGGAAGAACTGCTGTCATATTGACTGTGTAGCTGGCCAGTGACTGTCATCCTTCCTTGAGGGCCCTTCCAATCCCAGTGCTCTGGGGGAAGGATGGAAAAACAGCATCAAAGGCAGCATTGTTTGAGCTGGCCTGCTTTCTGTCACCCAAGTCACAAGTTTTGCTTGTCAGCAGTCTAAGGTGCAGTTTCCTAGAAACCTCTGCACCTACCTTCTTGAAACCTAGCAGGCTTCATGGCCTCAGCAGGGGCTACCATGCCTGCAGTTTTCACCCCCCTGTGCCTTAAGACACACACACAGCCACACGTCACGAGTTTTGCTTGTCAGCAGCATTAGGTGCAATTTCCCAGAAACCCCTGACCTATCTCCTTGAAACTTAGCAGACTTTGTGGCCTCAGCAGGGGCTACCATCCCTATTGTTTTCACCCTGCTGTGCCTTAACACACACGACACAAGTTTTCCTTTCAAGAATTTGAGGTGCAGTTTCCCAGAAACCTCTGCATCTATGTCCTTGAAACTTTATTGCAGGCTTTATGGCGTCAGGAGGAGCTACTATCTCTGCAAGTTCCATCCAAATCAGGCAAGAACTGACAAAGTTATAGGCAGTTTTGTGGTTCCCCGTTATAGCCTATGGGTGAAATGTTGAAACAGTGTTGAAATAGCACAACAGTTTCAACAAAACGAAATGGGACAGAGGTTTTGAAATGAAATGAAATGAAATGAAACTCAAAACAAAACACTGCCCCATCAAACTGGAAGGCAAAATGAAATAGTGCTGTTTCACACAGCCCTAAAATAGGCAAATACAAATATGTACATATCTTCAAACTCACTCAGGTATACATGTACATGTTATACATACACACATACGCATACATACATATATATACACAAACATACTTCTCACACATGAATATTTATATGTATATGCATATTTTGCATGTACATATATATAGATATGTGTGTATCTATATCTGTGTGTGTGTGTGTATATATATATATAGTGTGTATATATCTATCTGTGTATTATAGTTGTATATATATGTCTATGTGAATATATATGTAATATACACACACACACACACCTATAGGTATGTGTATGTGTGAAATATGTGTGTTTCATACACACAGACATATATACACACAACTATACACAACTGTCCTACATGCCAGCAGTGTTCTTTGACTCTCATCGAAATATGTTGTATTTCTTTGCATGAATGACTTGACTGTTTCTGGAACCAGAATAAGAACACGTGATGGACTATACTCTCCTGGTTAGGGCATGCTACTGTGTGGTGGGAGATCTTCTTTCAAATTATTTCCCTTCCTCTAATTCAGAGCCAGAGTTTGAACCATGCTGCTTCAGGATTTTCTAAAATGGGTGCCACTTTCATTTCTGGCTAAAATTATTCAGGTAGCGTAAGAGTGATGTTATAGCCATGATAGTCCAGAAATTAAATCCTTCCTTTTTTGCATAAAAATATTCAGCAAATTCTAAAATAAATTTGGGGGTTTACTTCAAGCATCCACAAATTGCATTTTTTCTGCAGATAAATTATTTTCTTAAAAAAGAAGCATGCAGTTCTACTCCTGGGCAGACTGAACACCTTGAAGTCCCGCCAGATGCTATGGGTCAGTTTGTGGATATCCTGCTGTCACTAGGGAGTAATTATTCTAAGCCATCATTGGGCTATTGTAGATCAGAGTAGGTGCATCACTTTCTGGCTCATGGGGGTTTCAGGCATTCAACATCCTGCAGCATGGAATATCTATCATGGAATCATATAACTTAAAGCTGTAGAGGTTCAGGTGGATCATTGGTTTCCAGCTGCCTAAAGCTGTTGTGCCTCACCTTTTGAGACAGTGGACTGGATAAGCAGTCCCATGCCCATCTGTGGACCAGATCTCAATGTGGGCCCAATCCAGCAGGCAGTGCTAGCCCAGTCAGTGCTGGTCCATACAGTTGGATTGGGCCCAGGCTAAGTCCCCTGAACAAGGTCTCATCCCTCCATGAAGAGCTGGCCAGGATGAGGCCCTTTCAGCTCCATGGCACTTGGAAATTTGGCAGTGGAGGAGTATTAGAAAGGTTAATTGCCACTGCTCCCCCACCACTAAATTTATGGACCTGTATGGAGACCTGCCAGCTAGAACTGGCCTCTCGGCCACGGTTGAACATTCCTGGACTAGCCAACTCCACCTAAGCAGGTGTAGTGCCTCAATGGCCTGGCCATTTTGATGAAAGACCATTCCCTTCCCCTACAACACTGCATAATTTACACTGGCACTGTCATCTACACAGAGCTTGGGGAGGAAAGGCAAACTCCATCAGGGTACAGTGCTGCTGTACAGCCAGTCTCTGCTTGGTCTGAAATCACCATGTGGCACATCAAACCTCTTCCCCTACTCTTGCCATGTCTCTAGTTAACATTTCTATACATCGCTCCTCCCCAACCATTTATTACCTGCGCATCCTGTAATGGGGAAATAGGGCTGTGCAAAATTTTGCCGGCCATTTCGTTTTGACACTGTTTTCACTCATTTTGAGGTTGAAACAGCAAAATTAAAACAAAACAAAGGACATAGAAACAAAATGAGGCTAGTTGAAATGTTTCAAACGTTGACATCTTTTGACCATAGCACTGGGAACGGGAAGTCTCCCCAGCTGGGCTGACTTCCCACCCCAAGCCTGATCTAGTGAAACACTGAAACAGTGTTGACACAGCCTCACTGTTTTGATGAAGCAAAATGGAATGGCTGTTTCAAATTGAAATGAAATTCAAAAGAGAACGAAAGCTGTTCCATCAAAACCTTGAAACTCAAGGCGAAACGGAACAGTGCCATTTTGTACAGCCCTAATGGGCATGACTGAGCAGCTCAAGTCCTCCTCTTGGTGTATGGGTCATGCAGAAGGTAGGGATGAAGATACTATGCCTCAGTCAGGGAAGCTACAGCTTCTACTTTCGCTGTGTGTCTCAGCACTCTTGTCAGTACTAATTGATGTTTGGATGCTAATACTTCAGATTCAGTTATCCAGAACCTTCTGCTCTTTGCCTCCCCAGCTGTGTTAAGTAACGCCTCCCTCCATCTGTTGTAGGGAATAGAAGGAAGCTCCCTACGCCCTCTTCCCTGCCAGAAGTGCAATGCAGGTGCAGATGTAACGTGATTTGATGCCGTCAACAGAGAGGCCAGACCACTGCAGACTCACAAATATAGGAACATTCAGAGATACTTACACAAGACCTGCTATTCCTCTGGCAGCCCAACCAGCAGGAGATCAGCTATTCACATTAAAAAAAAAAATCCCCAAAAAGCATGCTTTTATTTTTAAACAAGAGATGGAGCAGCAAACAAATTTCATATTGTTGGGTAACTCCTCATAGCCCCTCAGAATTTCAGCCTGCAGTGTCTACAAATCACAGGTAGCTGCGTTCACACACTTCCCAGTACCAAACAGGTTTAATATTATTCTGCAGGGATCACCTGTAATGATGAGGAGGGATCTTTGGCAACCAAAGCCTTAGCTGGAGGGATCTAGTTGAGGATGGGCCTGCTTTGAGCAGATGACCTCCTGAGGTCCCTTCCAACCCTCATTTTCTGGTTCTATGATCCTAACTTATCCAAAGATTACTAGGGAAACTAACAAGGATAGAGACATCCCAAAAGGTCAAAGCTCCATTCAAGTGTATGTAGTTGGGCAGGCTACCATGGTTATGGCACACCACTTTCTGTAGCCAACAAGCAAGGAGTGATACAGCTCTCATTTAGGATAAGACTTTTAATTAGTGCCTCTGACTCAAGAAGCAAGGCACCAACACCTTTCTGCTATAGAGGCACAGGGCTTAAAGTAAGCTCAAATAGATGGCCAAATGGCGCTTACCCAGCTGTATGACTGGACTTTTTTGGCACATACTCAGAGTTAACCATTTTATTTCATAAGCAGTGCAGATGCATAAGCCTTGGTATGCACCTGGAAGAGCATGTGACCCAAAACAGTAGCCAACCATTGGGAGATCGGGAGTGGAAAGGAGGAGGAGGGCCTCTGGTGCTTTAGTCCAATAGCCTAATAGGGCACTTGCCCAAGAAGAGGGTAACCCAGGTTGTAGATCCTCCCTTCGCATCCACAGGTCGCTTGACTTACATCTCTCTAACTTCCCAGCATGCTGCTCTAATCACCGAATAACAAGGTAGGCATCTGATATCCAGTGCTCTTGAAGCTGAGCTACTGCATCTTGAATTTATTCTTCATTGGATAAAAAGTATCAGGGAAGTTTCTCCCCTTTGGGAGCAAGGGTCCAGATGAGAACCCAGGATTTCCAACTTTTCACAGTAGAAGCCATCTCGCTGAGCCACTCAGTAGCTGGTCTCTTGGCTGCCATTGGCCTGCTCTGAGCTTCAAAGGGCAGGTGAAAGAAAGGGACAGTACAAGTCTTAAATGCTTAATTGTGTACACACGTGTAGAGCAATCGCTGGGGATACTCACATGTGTAAAATTAAGCACATGTTTTCATGCTTCCATCAGGTGTTCTTTATTCATCAAAACACATAAGCATATTTTCCAAATCAGGCACATGCAAACATGTTTTCAGATTTGGAGTTGAAAAGGAGTCCTGTTTATCTGTGGATTTTTAAAGTTACTTTGGTAACCATTTCATGGACGGCTATTTCTGAAAAAGAAGTGTTTGTAAAAATATCCCATCACTAATTCCTGTTATTTCTGCATGTGTCTCTGAATCTACCACTACTGAGTTTACTGACATAAATATATTGTCTTTTTTTCTTGCCAACATTGCAAAGTTTCTGTAAATTTTCAGGAAAAGAAAGCAATCTGTTATCTCACCTGCTGCATTCATCATTAATAAACCAGCCCATTAGGTTTGGATTTCAGAAACTTTAACATGTCAATGGTATATTTAAATGGAAAGATGACAACTGGAGATTCAGAGCCCAAAATCAGGTCTAAAGTGGTGTGGAGTGACAGTTCAGAGAAATGTTTAGTCCTGCAAATGGAGCTGATTTGACATGTCAGTTACTGGCAGAGGAAATATGGGATGTGGAACAAAAACTTTAACTATTTAGCCCACGGTCCCTATTTTGTACATTTGAGCCAGATTCTTAGAGGCTCCCAGTTCGGCATGCCTTAGAAGAGCAGTGCAGGGATCTCAGCCACCTTCCACTACTCTGATTCTGGGCCCACTTTGGACTAGAAACATCCCCCAATATAAAAGCCTAAAGGCCACTTTAAATGATACCAGTTGTAGTGGTTTCACAAAGACTATTGTGCCAGTCTGGAAAAAAATGCTTTGCTCTGCCCCCTCCCTTTACTTCAGCAAGCTCCCTATGTGGATAGTCAGAGTAGCAGGCAGCACAGGATCACCTACTATGGTACTTCTGCACCCTCCAAGCATTCCTTTTTGTTCAGGAAATCCTAAAATGCTTTGCTTGTTGCTAGAACTAGACCTCGCTAAAACCCCACACCCACACATAGATTTCTCTCCACTTTCACAGCCCCCTTGTACCTAGAGCCTCAAGGTACTCTCTGCATGGAATAATCTTCACACCATTCTTCTCAGGAAGCAGATGTGGTAGGAATTACTATTACCCAAGCCTTGTGGAGTAGGTACCATTTCATCCAAATTCCTCCTGGTGGAAAAGATGAGCCATCTGGAATGGTGTTACACAGTTCTTGAACCAGGCTAAAGGAGACAAAATACAGGGAAATCTGAGTTACTGGGCACATCTATCTGTGCAATTAGTGTGCCCGAATAAACTCTGGAGCTTATTGTAGAGCCCTATGGGAGTGGTCTTGGGCTGGCTGCTACGATGGAGTGCCACGTGCTATGGAGCAGCTGGCTGAGACACGAGGGTGCTTCAGTTCAGGGGCTGCCTGCCAGTTAGCCCTATGCTGAAGCACCCTCATGCCCCATACAGGCCCATCACCATTTACACATGTGTTTAAGTGTAGTAATTTACTGTGCCATGGGATAGTGCTTATGTCTGAAAGTACTATCCCATAGCACAGTAAATTAGTCTAAACTGGCCTAATTTCCACGCATGTGTAGATGGTGACAATTTACTGCACAGTAAATTAGTCTACTGCACAGAAAAGCATGCATGTAAATGCACCCAGTGTGAGATAGCCTAATGCTCTTTTTTATCTATCACCTCTGAATATGGCTACTACCTAGAAAAGGAATTTGAAAACCACAGGGCATTAGATTAAATTCTGCTCCCACTGATAGCAGTAAAACTCTGCGTTCAATGGGATAGGAATTAGACCCAGGAATGAGTGCTTTAAAAAATGTTTCTCTTGATCACCATTGTCAATGTAACACACTAAGTTAATGGCTATCTCCCATAGATTCCAGTGTGCATGTCCCAAATGCTTCAAAAATGCTCCCAAACTTTGAAGTTCTCTAAAATTGAGGCTACTTCAGAAACATTGGCCCCAAGGCACGTGACAAAGATGACCCCAGCAAGTACAGGACAGAGGCTGAAATATAGCCAGGAAGCAAGACCTGCATTCATATAAACAGTCCTTGTGGCACCCCTAGTAAAATAAAAAAAAGAATACTCTATGCCAGAGATAAAAACTGATTGCTCCATTCAAAATAGAAAGCTATAGATGGGCATTAGTTGTAGCAAAAATACAAATCCAATCCATCATCTTTAGAGTTTTACAAATCCTAGGTGTAATAACATTGTTTTCAACACACTGAATAAATAGTAACAAATTAATCCTCATAACATTTCGCAGATGTAGGAAAGTGAAAGCACAAGCATCAAGTTGTCAAGCAGATCCAGGATTAGCAGATGCAGATGCATTATCCTAGATTGGTTAAACTGGCTTCAAGGCAGCTTTGAAATATGAGAAAGGGAGAGATGTCCAAGATAGCTCAAAATCTGAGCTGTACAACTCTTCTATATATAACTCTGAAAATGCTCATGAAACTAGGAAGTATTATTTGTATGGGGAGAGGGACTGAGACAGGGAGTAACTACAGTTTACCCGAGGAACATACAAGTTTTGCCAAATGTAGTACCCAGGTCTTCCAGATCTGATTCCCTTTTCACTCTACTTGGATAATAAATTCTTGTCTTCCCATGTTCTGGAAGAGAGCCCCAGCAAACCTTTTTAAACCTCAAAACAAACTCTTTTGGCTCTGGTTGTGGCTAAAATGTTAAGGTGGCTATTTGAATTGAATCCATTTGCCCACCTCCGTGTATTGTGTAAAATATTGTGGAAGGACAGGATCAACTTGTAAACAGTGGACATTGTACCATCTTAGACAACTGGATTTCCCCTTCTTGACTGCATGTTCTTAATCCCATCAAATATTTCTCTTCATTCACTGAACGTAAGTAAAGGCTTCATATGTTATGTCAGAGGCACCACAGTGCTATTTCTTGGTTTCACGAAACTGCTGGGATGTGTCTCAGGTATTCATGGTACAGGCTTCTTCCATCAAAGATACCTAAAGTTTCCCTAAATGGGGTACACTGCTCAACAAGAGGACGTGAGGGAAAATGCAATGGTTCCTGAATTATGTCAGGAGAATGTTCTACGACCAGAGAATAATATTTACTCGAATCTTGTTGAGTAGCAGAGTGTGATTTATAGTGAACCCTGTGTTTCCATTGTTTCAAGAATGGGCCCTACAATCCGAAGAAAGTGAAGTGAAAACCAGAATGCTCCTGAATTCCCCATGGATCTCCAGTTGTCCCATGCAAACCTAAATTATTTTGGAAAGGCTTTGATGACACTGCAATGAGTGTGATCAACAGATGGATTGATCCAAAGCAAGGCAAGAGCAGGTTGGAGCAGTATTAAGGTGGAAAACCCACTTCATGTAAAAGAAGCACCCCTCCCCGCTCCCCCACAGCTAGCACAGGAACTAACAACCTACAGCCCATGGGCTGGATCCATCACATCAAGCAATTTTATCTGACTCACAAAGTGTGGGCATCAGTGGCAATTAAGTACCTAGTATGTAGAGTAAAATTTGATCCAGGGAGCAAGTCTATGCATGCATTAATGCATCGTAATTATGGCCCATTAAGTTTAGTACCACTAATAACAGGTGCTAATGTAATGCGCTTTTGCGCTTCTACACAGCAGTGCCGATACATGTCTTTTATGTGACTGTAATGAGAAGTAGAGTAATTCTTCTGAGTATTAGCACATTTGTGCATTATCACAACTTTTGCCATGACATGCAAATGCCTTAGAATTAGTCTACTGTGCTTTTAGTGTTTTGTGTAGATGTGCCCAGTATACTGCTCAGAAGTATGTATGTCTGTGCCCAGGAATAAACTGATTTTATAGCAACAGTAAAGTGGACACATGATATGCAGCCTTACAGGGGTCTATGTCCTTCCACTTTGGCATCAAGTAACCCCTTAGAAAGTAAGGAGTAGCTCTATATCTGTGTACATTATCCTGGTGTACCAATGGTATGCCCACTCACTTTGTTTCATAGATTCACAGATTCATAGATGTTAGGGTCGGAAGGGACCTCAATAGATCATTAAGTCCAACCCCCTGCATAGGCAGGAAAGAGTGCTGGGTTAAGATGACTCCCACCAGATGTCTGTCTAACCTTCTTTTGAAGACTCGCAGGGTAGGGGAGAGCACCACCTCCCTTGGGAGCCCATTCCAGACCTTGGCCACTCTAACTGTGAAGAAGTTTCTTCTAATGCCCTGTCTAAATCTGCTCTCTGATAGCTTATGGCCATTATTTCTTGTGACCCCCAGAGATGCCCAGGTGAGAAGAGCCTCACCAATTCCCTTCTGCACCCCCATGATGAATTTATAGGCAGCCACAAGGTCGCCTCTCAGCCTTCTCTTGCGGAGGCTGAAGAGGTCCAGGTGCCTTAGTCTCTCCTCGTAGCTCTTGGCCCACAAGCCCTTAACCATAAGAGTGGCCCTTCTCTGGACCCTCTCCAGGTTATCCACACCTCTCTTAAAGTGTGGCGCTCAAAACTGCATGCAAAATTCCAACTGCCCAATAGAGGGGCAGTATCACCTCCTTGGTTCTGTTTGTCATGCATCTGCTGATGCACGATAAAGTGCCATTAGCTTTGCTGATGACTTTGTCACACTGACGACTCATGTTCATCTTGGAGTCCACTAGGACTCCAAGTTCCCTTTCTGCTTCCTTGCTGCCAAGCAGGTCATTTCCTAGGCAGTAGGTGTGCTGGACATTTTTCCTCCCTAGGTGCAGCACTTTGCATTTCTCCTTGTTAAATTGCATTCTGTTGTTTACTGCCCATTTGTCCAATCTGTCCAGGTCTGCCTGTAGTTGTTCCCTGCCCTCCGGTGTATCCACTTCTCTCCACAGTTTTGTGTCATCTGCAAACTTGGACAGAGTACACTTCACTCCCTCATCCAAGTCGCTGGTGAAGACATTGAAGAGTATCGGTCCAAGGACCAAGCCCTGTGTGACCCCACTGCCCACGTCCTTCCAGGTCAATACCAACCCATCCACCACCACTCTTTGGGTATAACCCTCTAGCCAATTTGCCAGCCACTGGACTGTGTAATCATTCGAGTCACAGCCTCTTAATTTGTTCACCAGTATGGGGTAGGATACCGTATCAAATGCCTTTCTGAAGTTTAAGTAAGCGGTATCTACTCCTACTCCTGCATCCAAGTGTTTTGTAACCTAGTCATAAAAAGAGACTACATTAATCAGGCATGATCTACCTGCTACGAAATGGTGCTGGTTTCCCCTCAGCATAATTTTTCCTGCTGGGCTCTCACATATATGAGCCTTAATCTTTTCAAAGACTTTGCCTAGGATGGAGGTGAGACTGACTGGCCTGTAGTTGCTTGGATCCTCCTTCCTCCCCTTCTTGAAAACAGGGACCACATTGGCCCTTTTCCAAGTCTCTGGGACCTGGCCCATGTGCCACAAGTGCTCAAATATTACCACCAGTGGCTGTGCAATGACATCAGCCAGTGCCTTCAGTACCCTCAGTTGGAGCTCATCTGGGCTTACTGACTTAAACGCATCGAGTCCTTCCAAGTAACTCTGCATTATCTCAGGGTCAACACTTGGTGGTCTGGTGCCTTGCTGTTGACTCTCTATGATCCCATTGTGAGACTTGTCTTGCCCCTCATGTAGGAACACTGAGGCAAAGAACTCGTTGAGGAGTTCAGCCTTGTCCCCCCTGCCTGTCACCAATTGCTTATGCCCGTCTAGTAGGGGTCCTATTCCACCCTGGGTCTTCCTTTTACTCCCTATATATCTGAAAAATAATTTTTTGCTCTCCTTAACTTGGGATGCCATCCTCAGCTCCATGGTAGCTTTGGCCTTTTTAACTGCCTCCTTACAGCTGCAAGCTGAGGAGGCATACTCCTCTTTAGTAATAGTGGGGTAGCTGTTTGCTCTCTTGTCATCTCTTGCCTCTTGTTGCCTCTCTTGTCATCTACTAGCTGCAAAATGTAATATAACTTAGTGTAGGAAGATGACTTTGGAAACTCTGGCTGTGAGTCTGCTCTGTATTTGGGGTAAATTTGGGTAAATTATTCCTTAGAAACTGGTCTGTGTGTCTGCCAGGAATTATACTCCTAGGACCAGATTTTGAAAGTAGTTATGTAGAAAGCAAATGGTTTTCTGTCCTGAAAAAACATTCAAGTTTTAAAATATTTCCCATTCAGCATCAGGATTATAGACCTTCAAATAGTAGAGCCATCCCAGAACTTTCCCAAACTTGTGAATTAGTGGATTTGCACGGAGTCATAGATTAAAGTCACTGGTCTAAACCAGGGGCTTCAATTTCTCTCTCCCCAGGTAAAAGACTAGGTAGGATGGAAATTCAGGGGTAGTTTTCCATCATTCTCCTTCTCTCTTATGTTTAGCCTAAGAAAACTTTTTTTTAATAAAAGTCTCAGTAATACTGGTATTTTCCTCTGCCAAAGTATTCCATTTGGGCAAACTGCACTTTCTCATTAAAAAAAAAATTAATTGTAAAATTCCTGGCCATCATTAATGGAGGAGCTTAATGAAGAAGAAATGCATCAAGGGGGATATTCAAAAGATCAAAAATAGATTATGGCCTAACTCCCACTTTTGGAAATCTCACTAGGTTCCTATGTGCAACATTAGGAGTTTGCATGCCTTTGCGCCTTAATAAATGGAGGGCTAAGCAGAAAAGCATGAGGGCCTGATTCTATTCTTCCTATTGAGCATGTAAATGAATTTTAGGGTCTAAGTGTAATTCTATTCCACCCTGTTCAAGTCCTGAAAATCCATTTATGCATCTACTTTGTAACACATTGCCATTTGACCCTTAAGACCAAGTCACAAAAAAGCAGAGGAGGAGGAGGAGGATACATGCACTTTTTGCATTAACTTCTTTTCATGGACTCAGGCAGGATGGAACAGAATCACACGTGGGCGCCTAAGTCCATGCCTAATAAGTAAAAGACAATTTAGTCTTTAGTTTCTATCCCCTTTCATGAAGCCATTTTATATCCTGAAGCGAGAGGTTTCATTACCCTTATCTTAACTTTCTTAACGAGAAATATTTCAGCAGTCAGGAAATTATCCATTCCTCTTTGAAAATCCAGCTGCAGTTATTTTTCTTTTTCCAAAATTTTTATTAGTCCTCCTTGTATTGATCATAATTGCACCATATTGAGGTGTTTCAGAAGAAGCCATTAAGGCCAATCAAGTGAATAATTCAACATTTTAAAAATTGTCTGAACACAAATTTACACAATAGTCTGTGACAAAAGGATCTTCAGGGGACGATCAAGTAAATAACACCCATTTTTCAAGAAGGCTGCAACACCATCAAAAGAATAATATAGTAAGAAAAAAAAAGCAATTATTATTCATGTATGCAGTCAATTGTAACAGCTCTGAAGCTGTGTTCTGCAAAGTTCTTCCAGTTTTCGGAGGATAGAGCCAGTTACTAGATAACGGCATTCTTGGATTCTGCACCTGATTGTCACTAACTGGCTGTGTGACCGCAGGCAGCTTGTTTAACCTCGGTGACTTTTTCCCTCATCTATAGGAAGATATAAAAATATTTACCCACAGTACTTTTTTAGAAGACTCACTTAATGTATGTTGGTGAGGTGGCTTGCAGTGTTTCTAAGGATGACATTTAGAAGGTGACTTATAATCAGGCCTACATTTGGCTGCATTGGATACACATATGTATTCAGTGGAAGGATTTTTTCCCCCTTCTTTCCCTTTCTGCCACAACATCGTTGTGTAGTAAGAGTGAAGGTTGAAAAATCCAAACAATCCCACAGCTTACCTGGCACCATTATGTGTTCATCAGATTTCCAAGGTCACTTTAAGCTTAGATATTCATACTGTACCCTTTGAGTGTCCTGGCAGGATTTTAGCTGGACCCCCTGTAAGTCTTTTGCTCAACCTCTGTGAAATATAATTTATGTACATGAAACCAGAAAGCCTCCCACTACATGATGGACTTCTAAACATAAAAGCAGCTCTATGCCTCTCCTATCCAGTAGCATGTAGACAATTACACCGAAGAAGAAGGCGGAGTATTCATGAGGGCCTCTCCTACCTGGGCCTCTTCTGGTAGCACACAGATGCTATGGTGATGGGAACTATTAAAAACCCCAAGGCAGATAAGCAATGCTAAGGTTTTCAATGTAGCAATGCAAGAAGGAGCCTACAGAGAAAGAAATGTGTTTACTACTAGTGTTAGCAGTCTTTAAGTATTGAACAACTGCTTGAGAACTAAGCACTTGGTTTCAAAGGCTAGGGACAGACATTCAAAGCCAGAGCTCGAATTGATTCAATCTTTGCAGGTTAGTCTCACCTGCTTAGATTGAATCAGTTTGCAAGTGAATAGACATTCCCTGTTAACTCTGGAAATGCGGGCACATGCCTGCAGTGGCTCAGGCCAGACAGAAGCAGGGAGGGGTGAAGGGAGTGCTAGAGTAGCTCTCAGCTTCAGGGAAGCTGTGCCTGGTGGGGAGGGGGACTGTGACCAGCCCCAGCAATAGCCTGGAGTGAACTGGCCAGGGCAGGGGTTTAATTCCCTGCCCAACTGGCATGGACCCGCTCTGGGGTCTGCTTGGCACTCTCCCCTTGCTGCTGCAGTGGTGGGGTGGGGGCATGGCCAGATGCCTGCCAGCATAGTCCCTGAAGCAAAGGGGGCAGTAGGGGTTTATTCCTCCCTCCACCCCCTTTACGCCAGGGAACCGCAAGTGGCGTCTGCCTGCCCCAACTGCTGATCTCTCCCTGCACAGGGCAAGCAGCAGGATAAGCCCCCTCCTGCTCCCTTTGCCAGAGGGAAGGGGAAATAAGCCCCTCCTTTCCTTCTCGTCGAAGGGCTTTGGCAGCCAGCCTCTAACTGTGTGCCTGCCCTTCCCACAGCCACTAGAGCAGCGAGGGGGCAGGGCCCTTGATGAGGGTAGCACCCTGTCATGGTGTCTGGGGAGAACGAGCCTCTTCCCAGTGGGGGGATGCTCTGCAGGTAGGGGTAAGTGTGTGTGTGTGGGGGGGGGTCAGATCTACTGCAAACTGTACAGAGCAAGCAATGGCACCAGGGCGTGGAGGGGTGGCCATAGCCTCTCAAACCCGCAAGTGCCACCACCACTTTTGACCCAAATCAGTTAAGTCTTTTACTATATCCAACCAGGTTTACCTCAATCCAGTTTCAGCCCATTTTCAAACATTTATATGCACCGAACTTATGTCCTGTTACAAGTTTAAGCCAATTTCTGATCACTTAAACCGGTTTATGTGTAATGCTTATCCCTAGTCATAATGTCAGGAAGTTTTAAAATAATAAGCATAGGGGGATTATTTGCCTCCTGGTTTCTGAGTCTGTGAAAGTCATTTTCTTCTCTTCTGCTGGGAGAGCTAGGAACTTCCTCGTGGCCAGGAGATGGGATCTAATTTCGAAGGATGAAACAAGAGTCTCTGCACGTGAAACCCACCCACGTTTTAGCAGACAGAGCTGGAGAGCAGAAATGAATTGGGGACTCTCCTGATTCCCAACATCTAATGCATGGAACTGGGCATAAGAATAGACTAAGTTCTCTTTCTCCAGAAACTGCCATTCACAGCAAGAACAGAAGTAAGGAGCTTTGGCAGCCTGGGCTATGATGTTTGTATTACAGCAGCGACCATCACTTGACTCCACTACAGGAATAGGAAAAGTCAGGATAGAAAAATGAAGCGAGATGGATGCGTTCCACCCAAGATGGTAACAATGAGAAGTTGCTCCCTGAACTTGAAAAGAACTTCTTGGGTCAGAAGTGTCTACTGTTAGCAGGTTACTGTTTCTAATTCTGCAGTTTTTAAAGAAACCTGGCTAGCTGGGCCCATCATCCAGGATACTGGGTTTTCCTCTTCATTGGTTTTCCAAACGTAGACCTTTTTTTCTAGCTGAACCAGAAATTATTGAGCTTGAGGTGAGAAGTGCTGGACAAAATGCTATGATGTGTTAACTAGCGGGTCAGGCTGCAGTCATAATAGTTCTTTCTTGTTTTACAGTGTGTTGCTTTCCTGACCAGCAACAGCCATTGAATCTGGAGTTGTTAGAGGGAGGAGTGAGGAGTGGTTTCTGTTTCAGGGCATTGGGAATGCAAAAGTCTGTCTGTGTTTCAAATAAGCAAGTGAAGACTTGGAAGGGGCGAGGGAGGGGTTGTCTTGCAGCCCAACAGAGTTTGATCCCCATCACTAACTGGGCATGACTGAGTGGGAAAAAGTTGGAAAGCAAACACTTCCCTGTGCAGGATAAAGGACGCTGAGTAAAGAAAGGCAGATTTTAATGGCTTCATCAACTACAAATATTGCAAGGGTTGGTACTGAATCAAGAATTTAGATTGTTTCCAAGTCTGTGTTTCTTCAAACACCCAGCTTGTTAGACCTGCACCTTGATTGCTCTGCTTAACATAATATGCAGTTTGGATCTGAAGTCGACATCGTGCATAAAAGCTCTATTTGCCTTGCTGTGTGATTGTATCACTTCCAAACTCATATCACATGCAGAACTATGCTTAGCTTATCAAACAATGCTGCATATTGCACTGGACTAAAAGCAACCAAGCCATTTTGCAAAGAGAATGAAAACAGTAAATGGGGCTACCTGGCTGCAAACCCAGAAAAAAATAAGACCCCAAACAAGCCCATTATATGGTTGTTTTGTGATTATAAACTTCATGGTGGTGCATACAAGTTCTAATCAGGATTAGGGTACTATTCTTTCAGGAGGTCTCAGGACATAGACGGACATTTTAGAGACAAGAAAAACTTCTAGAAGGAAAAACAGGCAGAGAGGTGACGTGACACAGAAGTCAGTGACAGAGCCAGAATGAAAACCCAGGTCTTTTGATCTAGTGTTTTATCTACTGGGGAACCGTGCGCCCTGGTCATTGATGAAGTCTGATCAGGATTCAGTGCATTCAGCCAGCTGCCTGTACGGGACTGAGGGTTGCTGCGGTAGGACAAGGTTGGGACTCTTTTAGGGTTTGTCCATCTACTTCTTCTGTCAAGCTTTTCCCTCCCCTTGGTTTTTATTATGAACACATTCTAGGCTAATAACAATCATCTAACTCATCATTTCACCACTCACCTGGGGCTGCCTTTTGTCCTGCTTTTCCTCATTGCTCAGAACTGGTGCTTGGTGCTGTCACAGCATTGACAGGGGACTCATTCCCTGGTTGCTCTTGCACTTTGCTTCTTAAGATGCACATACTTATATGATAAAGATTCATCAACATCATTCAGAGCCTGCATAACCTGTGTAAAGAGTCACTATGTTGCCTTTATCATTTATTAACTTTTAAATGATCTTCCTCTTTCTGGCTGCCCTCTTTATACAACATGCTGCAAAAGCATGAAGAAAAAGGCATTCCCTATCCCAAAGAGATCACAGTGTAAGGAGACAACAGATTGAGAAGGAAATCATGGAATCATTTTTGAATTGTGGAGTCCAGTTTTGGGCTCCACAATTCAAAAAGGATGTGGAGAAGCTTGAGAGAGTCCAGAGAAGAGCCACGCGCATGATCAAGGACAGGGAAGCAGACCCTATGATGACAGGCTGAGAGCCATGGGGCTCTTTAACCTGGAAAAGCGCAGGCTCAGGGGTGATCTGTGCATGGCCACAGGGTGCTGTACAGGGAGCAGGCAGGGGGGATGGAGGAGACAGAGCAGGGAGGCGAGGCCAGCAGTGCTGAAGGCGGAGGCGGTGTGGGGTGCTGGTGGAGGGGGGCAGAGGGGACAGCAGAGCAAGCTTCCCCCCTCCACGCTCCTGGGAAGCAGATGCAGGGTGATGGGTGGCAGTGCTCCATCCCTTCCCACCCCCCACCCCGCATCATTCTTGACAGGCAATTCGCTAGTGTGTGTAAGTATATATATAGGTCATTAAAAGCAGCATGGACAAAATGTAAAAACCATACTATAAGAGAAAATCCTTCATTGGCAAGGGGCTGGAGGTTCTAACATCTATTTTGTACCTCTACTCTTCAGCCTCCTGGGATACCTTTTATTATACAGGGCACTGACCAGCGCACTGCATGGATGTCACTGAATCTTCAAACAGAGGTACATCCAGACATTGTTCATTTCTTAGGTATAAAGCAAGTCGCATTAAGACAGGAAAGCTCACTAGGTGGCACATATCCATGCTGCTAAGACAGTGAGTGCAGTAGCAAAAATGAGGGAAACCTATCTGCCGAGAAAGAGGCAAAGTTACGCTTTTCTTTCTTTCTCTTCTTCCTATTTCTAGACACTTACACAACAAACCATATTCATTCAGCAAAAAAAAAAAAAAAAAGTGTTTGAATTCATGCAAGAGCTTAGGGGGAGATTCACAAAAGCAGGAATGGAAGTTAGAAAACAGTAAGCTCACAGTGACTCTGGATATCCTTTGGAATCTCCTAAAATCCTCTGGGACTTAAAGTTAAGTATGTGTTGAGGTGCTCTAGCGAAGGGAGGCTGCTTACTTTAATTTAGACCCTTATCCCAAAGGAACTGCTTCCTTGCATGTCGTCAGCCAATTGAGCGAAGCTTCTGGGTCTCCTCAAGCGTATGACAGGCAAGGCTGGGTTGTTTGCTGATGGAAGTTTTATCCCTGAAAGTGAGTCACCATGGCACCGGCCTTTCATATTCTAAATCTTCGACTATCAAATATAATTTTTTTAAATGATGTGTTTATTAAGATAACTAACATAAGCCAGCAGGATGAAACGTTTAAAACGCATCTGCTCCAGCCTCCAGCATTATGTATGCCAGCTGATAAATAGGATTACCTTTATCGGTAACTTTTCATGCATCGCAATGGATTCAGAGAAGATTAGCACATGATGAAAGTTCTTTATTACCCTCATCCTCAGACTTCTGAACATTCACAC
Source organism: Caiman crocodilus (assembly GCA_030014935.1). NCBI lineage: Eukaryota > Metazoa > Chordata > Crocodylia > Alligatoridae > Caiman > Caiman crocodilus. Next base: position 6,527,650 of record JAGPOW010003022.1, on the reverse strand, counting down.
TCAAGGACAATTTTCCCCACCTTATCTGGATTGTGACTGCATTGATTTAGCTTGCATTAACCTTTTAAGACCTATCAGATTAGACTGGATACATTTCATTTGATAAGAATTTAGCTCAAGTTTAGTCTCCGTTGTTCTCCTAAGCAGCCAAGCCCTGTAATGTCATATTAATCATGATCAGCCAATCTGCTTCAAAACTTCCACTGGGGAAGTGTTTTTAATCACAATTTTTGTTTCCAAATTACTGCCCAATCTTCTCAGCCACCTTCTTCATTTTGAATTGATTGCCTCAGGAACATTTAGTATTTTTTTTTAACAAAAAGTCTTTGGGTGACACTGCTTCCAGGGCAGGTGGGGGTGATTTAAGAGCAGAGTTCTCTACAGACCATTTCATCCACCCTGATCCAGTATTACATCATTTTCATCTGTCTCCCACCTAGAAGTTAATTCTCTAGGATCCATAATGTCTTAACTTCTGGAGCACAGAAAAGATAGGTTCCTGAAATAAAAGAAATGCTTTGGGTGGAGTCATGTGAATAATTAAAGTTTCCCTAATTCACGGATCATGTTGGATGCAGACATGTCATTCTTTTTGCCTCCTTGTCCGGTCTTTAGTGCCTCCTAAAGGGAGGAAAGAAATATTTTTCTTAGAAGGGGAAGCCAGTAGTGTTTTATATTAGCATAAAAGTCACTTTATGTGACTTTGAGGCAGAATAAGTATTGGGAAGAGGTGATGAGAGCACTAAGAGCAGTCCAAAAATAAACTTAATAGGATAGGAGCGTTATAGGGAGTATTTATATTGAACTCATTCTGACCATACAGCACCAAATAAGGAAATATTCCTTTAATTTCTTAATTGCATTTTCCTGAGCATATATTTTAGTGCATCTAAAAGCAAGACTTATGGCATCTGCCAGTCTGAGGAATGGTGTAGACAGCTAGCATGTGAGATACTCATACACATAGAGATATGCCAACACAACCTCAGTCACTCTGAAAGACAAGCATATTGCTAGGATTTGCAGGCTCACAGTCCTTGTTTAATATAATAACAAGTGTTCACTGAGGAAAAACAGCAGATTTCCACAGAGCTCCGGCCCCAGCTTTGTCTTTTATGTTTACCAGGGACCGTGCCCTGCTTGATTTTTTATACACAACATAATGACATCTAGTGGCTGAGTAGTAGACTGTAAATAAACCTGTCATTACTTTTATAACAAGGGCATGACCCTTGTCATCAACCTGAGTTTAGTATCGAACAGTTGACCTGAAGTGATATGATTAAGGTGTAATTTGGTTATTCCCAAGTAACATTGCCTCTTCACCTCACTGTACCCTCCATGACCTAATAAGGTTTATTCCGAGATTTTTGGACTCAGTGATATCAATAGTTTCCAGGCAGGAACATTATGGGACAACTATGACATGTTTGATACAGAATCCTTGGAAGGGAGGTCACATCCCCTGTAAGGGGAATTGCTTCTCTTACCCCTGGGAACTAATTATGTTAGCTCAGTTGAATATAGTTTTGCACCACAATGTTTTGTCCTTTTCAGTATTTTGCAATTTGATTGATTGCCTACTCCGTTCCTTTCTCACAGATTAGTGAGGCCATAAATGGAGAGAAAATAGGAGAGGCAGTCCCATAAAAACAACCAAATATTGAAGAGATCAAAGTAGCACAGCACAGGAACATAACTATAAGTCACGGATTACAGGTGGCATTAAAAACGTGGAGACCTTGTTCTCATGGAGATTGTAATGAGAACAGAAAATGGCATAAGATTAATCCCAGCTCGTGAAAATGGAAAAATATGAAATGATTGAGGGGGGATGCTTAAATCTTTTCTGAAAATTTATCTATTTTACTTCCTTCAATACTCTTAATGACTTTTCATAGGCATCTTACTTAGCATTGAATACTTTATAATGTTTTTTGTCTTGTCTTGTGTTTTGCTTTTAGGGTTTTTTTTACCCCCTTCAGAATACAGATGGGTTTCTGTACATTTTATTAGGGTCCTTTTGCATCACCAAGGTGGCAGAATATAGCCACAAAAGCCCAGAAGAGAATTGTCATGAAAGGAAATTCTGGGATGATGCAAATCAGCCACATCCAGGCTTCTCCCTGCAGTTCTTCTCTGCCATTTAACATACTGGAGAGGGAAGGGTCATGGCGCAGTTCCTTCAGTGGGGCCCTCCTGGGAATCATTCCCTCATTATTTGGCTCTCCTTTTGTGCTTGGGTCTAATTACAGACAGTAGAGATCAGATGTGGGGTACTGAGGGGCACTCAGGTGAACATAAAACATATTGCAGGGAGGGTCAAGTGAGAGGAAGCTCAACCTTTGGTCTTGACTCACAGGAGAAGTTAAGTAGGAGGTGAGACTGCCACTTAGGGGACTGGTTTCAGGGGCCTTCTGCATGTGGCTGAAATGTAGTGTTAAATAGGGATAGACACATAAAAGTCACTCGTATTGAGCAGTCTGGCAGCTTCCGTGTATTTCCATAAGAGCGCAAGAACTGCCATTTACAGGCCCATTTTGCCCAGTGTCTTGTGTTACACAGTGGCAGAGAGTGAAAGGGCGAGTGAACTGGGTGCAACCAGGGTTTTTTCCGCTGGTCCTGTTGCTTCCAGCCTCCAGAATTTAAAGTCTAGGACGTTTGGATTTGAAGGCTTAACTCTCTTAACTCCCATGCTTAATAGCTACTCGTGCCCCTTTCCTCCAACAATTTGCCCAATCCCTTTTTGAATCTGTCTGAACTACCAGCTCCCACAACACCTGGTGGCAATGAGTTCCACACTTTAATTACATTTCCATTCATTTCCATTTCATGACTTTCCATTCACTGTAACCGGCAACGGAGCCTAAGTACAAGCACTAAGCATCCCAAACTTTTCAGGACTTTCAGGAATCCCAGAATTTCATGGCTCTATCTCAGTGTCACAGAGAATTCCTTAAATGAGGCTTTTGTCCCAGTTTAGAAAAATTGGTCCTGTATAGGCCCCAAATCTCCATATCCTGGTGCTTCTTTGGCAGCAGGCAGTATCCTGCTGTGTCCATTCAGAGGACATAGCACTGCACTGTCTGGAACTTTGTTAACAAGGTTATAGTGATACTAGTTTGGGAGGTAGCTGCAGGTGTAGCTGCAGTCATTCTGCATAGTACCTGGGGTACTTAGCTTGACCACACAACAGAGCTATTTAATTCACCTGTCCACCCACACTAAGACTATGGTCAGATGAACATATACCTCGGTGTAACTTACACTGATTTTTGTAAATTACACTGATGTCAGAAATGGACAGACCACCCACGATCCCAGTGTAGCTTAATTCTGGAAGCAGCTATTACTGTGCCTGGCCATTAGGAAGCAGAGAAGCAATTACAACAGGGGTGGGCAAAATACGACCCATGGGCCATATCAGGCCCGTGAGGCCATTCTATCCAGCCCATGGGGCCCCTGCAAAATGTAGAAAATTAATATTTTTCTGCTCTCGGTTCCTGTAAAAAATGACAGGAACCAAGGGCAGTAGGACCCAGGGGAAGCTCGGTGTGCTCCCACAACAGGGGGCGGGGCACCTATCAAGGGGTGGGACTACCCATGCAGCCCTCAACAACCTGCCAAACCTGGGTAAGTGACCCCCTGCCCAAAATAATGCCCACACCTGAATTACAACATGCCTGTCTTTAGCAAATTGCTGGTATGGACACAGACAGGTGTCATCCAAATTGCACCAGTAAAGTTTTACTGCTGATTCTTTCCGGGGTCGCTCTCCAGCCTCCTGGGCAAAATTAGCTAAGTTTAGGAACTTGTGTCACTTGTTCAAGGCTTTTCTCACACCAGTGTGATGGTGTCTGTCCATGCCTTAAAGAGGTTATGCCAACCCAATACAGAAGTGGATAGATTGTTTCTAGTTCTAGAGATCTGTGGAGCATCAGGAAATGTGTCCCAGACTTTACTCTCTGAAAGTCACTTAGGCCCAAATCATTTTTCTGCCATAAAAATGATAGAATTGGTTCACTGAACTCCCTCTGCACCTCAGACAGCTCCAGCGGTGGGGAGAAAACAAAACTATAAATTTTAAATTCGGACAGAGAGTACTAATCATCAGTCACAACATTTATTAACTTGCTGTTATTGACCTTTTGGTTATCACTTTTATGGCCCTATTTTAAAATATGATCATAGTAAACTATCTGCATACTTGACTTATGCTGGCCTCTAATGGTTTGTTTCCTGAAGAGGCGGAGACCTGTTTTCCTCTTCACGTGACACCGCAACATGAATGGTTGTGACAGCTTGCTTCCTTAAGAAAAAGGTGGGTGATGGCAGATTGGTTGCAGTATTCCTGACTAGAATTTACTTCCCTTTCTTGGCCCCAAAGTGCTTTACTGTGCCATCTGCTTTCAAGGCATGCTGTATTTTCTGTCTTGTGGTTAACATTGAGGTTGACTAAGTGAGCTGCATGTGGGATAATGATGGTGAGGTGATACTTGACTAATCCTGCCAGGTTGAGTGGGGAAGGAGGCGTTATAAACCACATGCATTTTGCAAAGGTTGAATGTGCATTTATCATCATGGGTCCATACAAGGGGATTTTGGAGATAATAAATAAATACGTGGTTGTTAAGTACTGAACGTCAGTCCATTCTCTTCTTCATTTATGCTGTTTATTTATTCTTATTATTATGTTCTGCATTGCCATAGTGCCTACATGCACTAAGCATGGCCCCTGGCCCTGTTGTGTTGCACGTTGTGCTTGTTTATTAGAGATACAGTATAACCTCATGAATCCGGCATGCTCAGGACCAAGCAGCTGCCGGGAATTTGAAAATTCCACATTTTTGAAACCGGGGGTGGGGATACAGTGTTTGTATACTGTTTGCTCTATGCCATAAGGTTATATCTATATCTATATCTATGACTAAGTGTTTATATAACATTTAGGGTTATCTATACATATATGCTGTATACAGCGGAGAGGGTGGGGGGTGTCCCAAAACAGTGGTCACACATGAAGCAGTGACACAGGATGGTGAATGGTGGTGGCAACCACTGTGTGCAAGCTTCCACCTCCACGGCTCCGGGACTGCTACTCCCTGATCTAGTGTCTTTTTTAGAAGTGCCGGGTTTTTGAGAATTCTGGATGCTTGATATCTGGATTTATGATGTTATCCTGTCATTTCTTTTGTATGCAGCAAAACATAAAGGGCCAATTATAATCTGGCAAAAACAAAACCCCACTAGTTTTAGTGGGACGGCGCTTATCCATGCCAGCTGTCAGCCAACTAAGCCGTATCCAGCATTTTACACGACCTTAAATCCCAGAAGGACAACAGAAATTAAACAGGCAACTGCAACCATTAGGGGATCAGCAAGGCTGTAATAACCCAAGGTGGCACTTGTTCTGATCAGCACTAGGCTAGCAACACTAGTCTTGTGAAAGACACCAGGTATATTGGTCACACTCGAAGGCCAAGATCAGCGACTGGATGAGGGTGTGGAATGCACTCTGTCCAAATTCACAGGTGGCACCAAACTATGGGACAAAGCAAACACACTGATGGGAAGAAACTGAATCCAGGTAGACCTGCACAGGCTAGAGAAGTGGGCAGAGAACAACAGGATGCAGTTCAACAAGCACAAGTGCAAGCTGCTGCACCTAGGGAGAGGGAATCACCAGCATACCTGTTGGCTGGGGGATGACCGTCTCAGCAGCACAGCGGCAGAAAGAAATCTTCAGAGTTGTTGTCGATTCCTAGATGAATATGAGTTGTCAATGTGACGAAATTAGCAGAGCTAACCGGACTTTGTCATGCATTAGTAAGGGCATCACGAACAGGTCCAGGGGGTGGTGCATCCCTTCTATGCGGCACTGGTCAGGCCACAAGTGGAGTACTGCATCCAGTTCTGGGCACTGCAATTCAAGAAGTATGTGGACAAACTTGAGAGGGTCCAGAGGAGAGCTGCTCATATGGTTAGAGGCCTGCAGGAAAGGCCTTATGAGGAAAGGCTGAGAGACCTGGACCTTTTCAGCCTCTGCAAGAGAAGGCTGAGGGGGGATCTTGTGGCAGTATACAAATTCACTGGGGGAAAAGCAGGGAATAGGAGATGCTCTGTTTACCAGAGCACCCCTTGGAATAACCAACACAACAGCCACAAGATGACAGAGAGTAGATTTAGGTTGGACATCAGAAAGTACTTCTTCACGGGTAGGGTCGCCAACATCTGGAAGGGGTTTCCAAGGGAGGTGTGCTCTCCCCTACCTTGTGGGTCTTCAAGAGAAGACTGGACAAACACCTGGCCGGGGTCACGTGACCCCAGCACCTTTTCCTTCCATTGGCAGGAGGCCGGACTCCATGATCCTTTGAGGTCCCTTCTGGCCCTGGCATCTATGAATCACGGAAATTAGTGAGTGAGTCCTTTATGAACTAAACAAAAAATGACCCTGAATGATGGCTCTTATCCATCAAGCTTGAACTTGGTGATTTGAATAAGATGACTTAGTCATGTGCTTAAGTACCCAGCTAAATTAGGGCCTGGGCCTTCAGTACTAATGAAGCTCTAACTACTGACACATCAAAACCACTTACTTCAATATATAGATAGATGCCTCACTTACTTTGTGCTGGGGCTCACCACTTGTATGGCAATGGGGCCATAGCCACTGCCATCAATAGTGATGCCATCAATAGTGATGCCAATAGTGACTGGGATAGTGATTGCCATGCAGAAGCAAGCACTGACTTTATGTAGCACCGGCTGCTCAAGTGAAGAATACCCCCGATCAGCTGAATTTCTGCGTATTTCACCATGTCCTTACTGTTATTTTACATTGATGAGCTCATTATATAAAATGAGCTGTCGAAACACCCATCATCACAGTGTATGGTTAAGCAGAAAATGGGACAATTTTTCGACAGCTTTGGACATAATGGGGAATTCATACCTTCACCGGATGCAATGCATTTGCAAGGGAAATTATAAGGCAACATGGTTCTGAGTTATTTCTTGGAGCTGACAGGAGCACTTTGCAAGTATATTCAACAGCTCCAGTCATGTTGATTAGCACTGATGGCAGTATATCTAATGGCCTCATCAGAATTGCTTGTAAAACCTATTGTCCTTCTGGGGTAGTTATCTAGGAGCTTAAGTAGCTATGATAGCATCTATTCTCCAAGCACCTGGCCATGTGTGAGTAAATATAGCATCACTAAATGCTGGAGGTGGTATAAGCAGTAGGCTGAGAGATTCTGCTGGGAGCCCTGCATATGAAACCATGGATTCCCCAGATAATGACACTTCGGGCCTGATCCAAATCTAACTTACATGAAATGCAAAGGCTTTTGCTGCTTTCAGCATTAGGTTTTTTTCTTTTTTTTTTTCCTTTCCCCTCCCTGCAAGACCCCCATCAGGCCCACAGTAACGTATTTGCTTAGCATGGATCAAGCTTCTTATGGCTGGAGGTGGGGAGGGATGACTTAATAACAGTATTTTTCATCTCAACAAGCTTTACCAAGGAATGTGTAAGGATATCACTGCTATCCAATTTTTGTTGCCGTGCACTCTGAGTTATCATTTGCATTACATTATCTGAACTAGGGTGTACAAGGCTAGATCGGCATGGTGAAAACCGGCACTTGTGTTGCACTAGCATGAGAGGCAACACCCAGGGCAAGGCAACAGAGAAACCAGCCCCAGGGTTGAACTGGGGTGTGTAACTTCTTGGGTCAAAGGCACATGTCCACTGTGCACTTTGGGAGCTCTAGAATTAGTAGAAGGTAATGGTTTACTTGAACAACCAAGCACAGCCCACATCTGAAAGGCAGCAGGCCACCCTGCCTCTAAAATATGGACTCATAAAGATTTAATTGGACATGATTTATTGCCCTTGCTAGCAAAATGCAGCCTGCCACTTCTACGCCAAGGTTCTTGGGAGTTCATCCATTTGTCAGTAGCGGTAACCATTGGACAGTTTATCCAAGCTCTGCAGAATCCCATCAGCCATCTCAATATTATCCCTTCTCACTGTGCCATGGCCTAGCAACCTGTCCTTCCTTCTGTTCTGAATTATTAGCAAAACACCCTGAATCCCATCAGCTCTCCTTGCACGGCATTATTTCTACATATTCTGAGCAATCAAATCATTCTGTGAAGGGCATCTGCAGACTAACAACAACTGTGGGTGCATTATAATATGCTAAGCCTTTTCTTCTCCCCCCCCAGCCTTAACAGCCTAATTTTCAGAAGGGAAATAGGCTTTTTCCCTGAGTCTTTGAAAAATGTTTTCCATCACTTTGGTAAGATCTTCTACACACATTAAACCATTTCTATTAATCAGAAACTTACTAGCTTGAAACTGATTCTTCATTTATCTTTCTTTTGAAATCTCCATGGAGTTCACAAACCTAGACATGGCTGGATGAGTTGCCATATGACTGTGCACTTATTAAAGTAGGGTTATGAGTCAGAAATGGGACTCTGGGCTGTTACTACATTTATCTGTTCCTAGTATATCTTCCGTCTGTGTCATCAATATCTGTCTACTGGATGGGCAAAACTACGCTTTTGCTATAGTCAGCACTGTGCCGAGACAATCTAGTTGTAGAGAAGTAAGTCATGTTTGATTGTCTCTCATCCATCATTGGCTAATAATTGTCCGGCTTCTGATTCCAGCAAAATTTTAGATTGTCCCTGGTGCCGTAGTGGCTGAAATGTTGAAAAAGGAGTCAGGAAACTTTGGTTCTCTGTCCTGCTGTACCATTTGCCAGCTGGATCGTCGCAGCCAATTGCTCCCCTCCCCACCCCGCCTTCCAGTTTCCCTCATCTGTAAAATCAGGATGAAAATAGTAGCCTCCTTTGTAAAGTGTTTTGTGATCTACTGATGAAAACTACTAAATAAGAGCTAGGTTTTCTTGTTAAAGAGTCTATTTATTTTACAACTCATGAAAAGCTTTGATTACATTGACAAGCGACCTTTTTTAAAGCATAACAATATGGCTGATTGTAGTTTTTCGCATTTTGCAATTTTGGCAACATTTAGAAATTTAATAATCAAAATGGCTGGAAATCATTCTGACAGCGTATTCATCGTTTTATATCCTATTTCCTCTTTTTAATTTTGAAAATATATGAAACATCAGAAGGCAAAACAACTAAAAATGGGAGATGTTTTGGAATACATTGCAAAAACCTATCATGGCTCTCTTAATTATTTTGTATCCAACTTTGCAAACAAATAACTGCTGCTTGATGTCACCATGTAATTGGTGGTTGAGGGTGTGTTCATATTAGGAAAAAAAAAAAGATGGGGAGGAAAGGGTGTGTCTTGGCCTGCTAAAATATTAAAACAATACCTGCTTTGTTTTGTGCTTGGGTTTTAATTTGTTAGTTGATACATAAGTATACACAGCTTTTTTTTTTCCTAGTGAAGAACAGACTTCAATTCAAGATCTCATGCTTGTTTACAGCGTACATAGCAGCACTTGTCAACACTCGGATGAAAACGTAGTAGAAGGAATGTTTGCACATGCACTGATGAGCTTTGGGCTATTAGACCACTAAGATAATAAGTTGCAAAGCCAAGGGCTCTTCTGGACCCAGACAGGCATAGTTAGATTTAGATATAGATGTAGTCAGAAATGCACTCCAGTTAATACAAGCACCTGGGAAGAACAGCAAGCATATTGCTTTGCAGCTAAAACCTGCACCAGGACTTCGTACAGCAGAGTCAGCACCCTACTGAATCACACTCTGGCATACACAGGAAGTCAGTGAAGTTCTGGGCGTTGTGATGTAACATGCTCTTGTTGCCTGCAGCAATATTTTTCCCATCATATAAATCTCAATGCAGCTTGATTAGCACAACACCTGCTTGAGCTTTCCTATGGGCAGTAAAAAAACCTTTGGATTTGCAAACCCAGGAAAATGAAGCCCTGCAGGGAAATGAGGAAGGAACTCTACAACCTGATGACTGTTTTCTTGGCAATAGTTTAATTAATAAACCTCCCTTTACTCCCAGTTAAAAAAAAAAAAACATTTTTGGTTGTTTTTGTTTTATGGCCAAAAATGCAAATTTGTTGAAAGCAAAGCCTTTTGTAGGAACAAGATCAAATCTGACGGTGCTTTTCTGATGAAGGTATGTCAGGCCCAGGGTGAAACTGGTGGTCAAAGAAAGCAAGGAAATCATCTCCTTGGATAGCTTGTTAGGAGGCCTTTTTTGGATGTGGGAGATATATTATGGAGTCAGAGACGGGTGGATTTTTCCAGATAACTGGCTATTCTGGGGTGGGGATCAGGAGCTAAGGAGCCTTTGCACTTCTTTAAAAAGTTTTTTTTTAAGTTTTCTTGCTTCTGCTCTACAATGAAATCAACTTTCTCAACTTCTATATGTTTCTAATGAAATCACATTTTGTTCTCCCTCCCTACAGCAGCGTTATGCTGATACAGTACTATTAGCTGCAGTGGAGTTACAGGTTTCCCTCGCTTTATGGGGGTTCTGCATATGCGAATTCGCTCTTACGCAATGACCCTTTTTATACCGAAATTCATTATACGTGCAGTACATTCACTCTCATGCGACCAGTATGGCGAAAGCCCACAGCCAATTGCTTTGTGCGGTGCATTGTGGGAGCGATGCACACCAAAATATGGTCTTCTGTGTGGATCTGTGCTCCTCGTTTGGTGTCTGCATCACAAGTTTCTGTACTTGCCATCTCCATTATGATCGTGTCCTGTGCTCGTGTGTAGTGTCTGCTGTTGGCACGTACCAAAATTGACTCAGAAAAGTGGTACAAATAGGTCTGGGGGTCAGTACAGTCGAGGTCTTGGAACGTATCTCTATTTGGTACGTTGTAAAGTGGGTTCCCTTTATGCGAGTTATATGGAAGGCATGCACAGCATAAAGCGAGGGAAACCTGCAGGCATTATGGTTGAGATCCAAGACCCATTGAACTCCATGGTAAAACTCCAACTGCCTTTATAAATGTTTTACATTATGGGTGAGTCTAATGGGCTGATTCGAATGAAACTACTCAGAGACTTAAAATGAAGCAAGTGCTTAACCTTGCTGAATAAAGGGCCTTTCACCAAGTCAAAATCACAACTCTTTTGTTTCCTCCTTTCCATAAGTTGAGCTTATCAAAATAAATATGATTGAAGGTGCATATTTCTTTGGCAGCCTGAGGAAATGTGAGCGTAACGTGCACCATGAAAATTTGCTTCCATTTCAGCTGTGTCATTTCATGCCCCAGATTTTTTTTTTCAAATTTCCTGCCTATTTTCAGTTAAGAAACAGGCGAAATTGGAAATATAATGGTCCGAAGCAGGTAAATTTCATTCATAAATAGACTTCCTGCTGTGAAAAGGAACTTTTTTTAATTTATCCCAAATTCGATTCTATTTCTTCTTTCCAATTAAATATGCAGCACGTTCTCCTTTGAAAGATTTTATCTACCGCAGAGACATGGATAACAAAAGAGGTCGTAGAAATACCTTAATGGACTTCATAAGCTTCACTGTAGCTGTGTTTACATGGGATGCTGGATGCACAGTTGTTACTGAGTACTCATTTAGTGCTTGCATACCCAAATACTAAATACCGGTGTTGCCGTGCAGTAGCGTCCCCACGGGGCTTCCTGGTGATGCTGCCCGAGCAGTAGCTCATTACTCCCGTGCAGTAGCGTTGTGTCACGGTTCATGCCATGCAATGCTACTGCACAGTAGTAACAAGCGGCTGCAAAATAAGCATCTTGTCTAAGTGCAGCCACAGCGTGTATACTTACAGGGACCTACTGAATTCCCAGCAGAAATGGGCTGCATGGCAGCTCCTTTTCATCTTTCACGATCCCCTGCTTCCCCCCTCCACTCCCTCCATTGATTGGTAGAGGGGGCCTGCCACTTGCTCCTGATTGGCCGGGAGGCTTCGTGGTATCGACCTGAAGTGCAAAACACCAACATAATTTGAGAGGAGATGATCTTGTAGTAGTCCTTCCCCAGTAGCACGGTCTTCTCGAACACTGGTGTGATTGGATCCTGAGGACCCAAAAGCCTTGAAGAGAGCCTGGATGAGCTGTCTCCATGGGAAACAATGGAAACTTTTCCATTGACCTCCACGGGGTTGGGATTTTACCTGATGATCTGGGAGGCTCTTGTATCTATAAACATCTTTACAAAACTGGACTGATCTTTTTAAAGCTTTGCTCTGTAAGCTTGAGTGGTGAAGTTCACTACAGTTCTAACTCCTCTTTTTTCAAATGATAAATGTGGCCAATGTTGTATTAAATTGGGGAGGGGGAGGTAGGTACTATCATTTTACTTGCCTCCTAATTCCCCACAATTCCTTCCAGACTCTTCCCCACCTCATTTTTCCCTATTTTTGAATAAATACAGTAAGCTAATATTGGCATTTCTAATTCCAGCTGGATTGATGAGTTCCTAGGGCAGCCAAACACATTCTATGATTCAGGAGAGCAAGACAAGCACGTCTTCTCTAATAAGGCAGGCCAGATGGAATGGGTATCAAGCCAATGCTCTGCATTAACTAAAAAACGCACTTCTATGCCAAGGAGCATTGGTGCCAAGAACATGAAGATGGGGAAAAACATACACCCACAAATTAGACTAAAAGTTGTCAACCTCTTAGTGCCTCCTGGGTGAGTGATCCCACACACAACTTATAACTAATACCATCCGTCAGGGCTGGCTGGCGGTTCTGGACTGCAGATATATTGTAACGGGGTAAATGATACTGAATACTGCATGGGGTACAGGCTCCGTGCCAGCGGTGGAGTCGCAGCTGTTTTCAGGGAGGTTTAGCTTCCTTCCAGAAGCAATTATCCAGCCAGGTGAAGACTCTAAGGCTCAGGAATCAAAAGCAGAATGGCAAGCAAAATAAAATTGGCATAACAAGAAATCAGGTGGGCATATTTAGAAGTTTAGCATAGATTTTCCACTTGGCAGCTTTCAATTTTTTTTAATACAATCTACATGACAAGCAAATGATTGGCAGGGCATGGCAGGATAGCACGAGTGAGTCTCTAAGGTGCCACCCTGCCCTGCTATGTGCCTAAAAAAAAAAATTAGAGATTGTTCAACAACTTTAAGAACGAAAGGAAACTTTTCATTTTTGTTGAACAAAACATTTGATATTGCCCTGGAACGATTTTTTTTTGGGGGGGGGGGGGGAGTCGGTTAAAAAAGTTTTGTTTCATTTTAACCAAATTTAATCCCCCTCAGCCTCCCATTATTTTTGATTAGTCACCAAACTAAGAAAACGAATATATATATATATTTATTCAGACCCATCTCTACTGATTAATAAGAACTCAGTAAAATTCATCCTATAGTTTCAGCCCAGAATCTCAGACTAGGGGCACATAGCCTTTATGAACTTATGTGTCTAATTGTGATTATAGATAGAGCCATGAAGTCCAGTAACTGCCTCACTGCTGCCTGAATAGAAATGCTGCTGCCACTGCTAGGCACCTGGTTGTAAATTTTGGGTGGGCCAGAAATCACAGAAAACATGCGACTGCACCACTTGTACCTTCCAGGATCTGCCCCGGTGGGTGGAATGGAATCTGGCCCCTAATGGCAATACCCATCCCTGATCTGTAATACACATATAATGACCATTGATTACTCTCTTGTGTCTATATAGTTTCTAGTGTCTTCAGCACAGGGTCTGCCTCTCACTATGTGTCTAGCATAATAGGGCCCCAATCTCAGTTGGGCCTCATGTGCTACAGTGCTACGACTAATGATAGAGGATAAAATTATGGTACCTGGAGTCTAGGATGTGGATGTCACATAGAAAATAAAAGCAGGGTATGGCACTAAGTATACAGAAGATGCAAGACACAGATACCTAATGGGCAGTTTAAACTCTGTATAAAAATGGTGGTAAGGATGGCAATCCTAGCATTTTCTTTCTTACACTAAAACATAACAATGACCTTCAAAACTAATTCCCCTATCAGTCTCATCGCTGTGTGCACATTTTTAGTGGGTGTTAGAAAAGGTGGATTGGGGAGGAATTTCAATGGCTGATTATTATATGCCTGCTAATACTGCAGCCATGCCCACTTACAGCATTAGCTAAGGTGGTAGCGTTGGCCAGATTGGTAATGAGTTTCACTCTATTTCTCTCGTGTGTGTATATATTTATATACAAATACACAAATATTTCCCACAACTGGCTGTAGAAAATTTGAATCAGATCCCAAAATACAATCCCATCAAGCTTGGTTGGCAAAACTGGGTCCGTTTTGCAAGAAATTTCATTGGAGAAGAAAAGAGTGGGAAAATGTTCCAATAATGTAGAAATGCTACATTTCAATGTTCTGGAAAGAAACTGTCTTATATTTTTCATTTTGGAATGGATTTTCATACTCAATGGTTTGCTATAAGACATGATATAACCTTTTGTTATACAAAAAATGAAAAAAGAAAAGTCTAAATTAAAAGAAAATATTTTCCCTCTAAATGAAATTGTTCGTGGAATTTTTCTACACTGAAAATTTTGAAACTTGTTGAAGTCATTCCTTTCTGTAATGAAGGTGAATTTTGAAATCTCAAAACTCTTTGCAAAATCGAATATTTACCTTCTTTCAGTCAACTAAAACCTGACTAGCTTTATAAAAGAAGGGGAACAGCTATTTTGCTGAAATAAAACTAGCAAATTACGCCTCATTTTCTTGTCATTGCTGCATTTTTCCCAGCACAGTTTCCTCCTCTATTACATTTTTGACAGGCCTCTTCCTCCCCCTACTTTTTCTTTTTCTTTTTATTTGGGATTCTGACGGACTTCGAGAGGGAGTGTGTAATTGGCACTCGGTCGCCAGAAAGGCCGTTTAAGTAAGTGCTTTTATGGAATCTATTTGAAGAGGGGACACAGAGGATAAAGGCAAAAAAGATACAAATATGTAGCTATGTGTGTTTCAAGTGTCCATCAAGTTATTGTGACCACTTAGTTTCGTGCTGTGCGGCCATTACAAAGTCTATGTCTTGGGCATTACTATTTGGAAACTGTAGTATGACTCCTTTACAAAGAATAGAAGGGACACTATATACTTCAGATTTATTTGCACATAGTGTATGTGTTGTTGTTATTAACTACAACACTATGACTGTCATTTTACATTTCAGCTAAATTTAAAAGCTTGAATTTTCAAGTAACATAACATAGCGTGATGATTTTTTGATGTGACTAAGAAACTCCACTTGGTCCTAGTTTAATGAAGGGCATTTAAGCACCCACTTAAGCTTCAGGGCTGTCCATTGGTATATTCACCTGATTCAAGTTATGGATGTGCTTATTAGGGCTGTGCGAAACAGCACCACTTCGTTCCGACTTCCATGTTGCCATTTTGATGGGACGGCGTTTCATTTGGAGTTTCATTTCATTTCAAAAGCACTGTTCCCTATCGTCTCGTCGAAACTGCTTTGCTGTTTCCAAGCTGTTTTGACATTTCATCCATAAGCTATAATGCAAAATCACCAAACTGCCTATAACATTGTCATTTTTGGTCACATTTAGATGAAAACCTCAGGAATGGTAGACCCTACTGAGGGCCTGAAGCCTGCCAAGTGTCAAGGAGATAGGTGTAGGAGTGTTGGGGAAACTTCACCTCAAGCTGTCGACAAGCAAAACTTGTGACATGTGACTGTGTGTGTTAAGGCGCACCCTGACCCTCTACATAACATGGTAGCGTGCCCCAATGAGGCCTCCTCCTCCCCTGCAGCCCCATTTCAGTCCGCCACTTTAAATGAAAACAGGTAATAACTTCGTCAGCAGCACAGCCGCACCAGCAGCATCTCAGGCAGCCAAACTGTCACAGTCACTCCCAGCGCAGTCCTTCCCCCATCTTCCCCCTCCCTCTCCTTACTTTATGTTCCCCAGCGGGCAAGCCCAGCTTGAGTTTCGAAACTCAAAAGGTTTTTTAAGTTCTTGAAATATTGCTTCAAAAGCTTTGTTTTGTTTCAAGCCTGCTTTGAGGCCCTTCGTTTGATTTTGATTTTGCTGTTTTGAGCTCAAAAACGAGTCGAAACAGCGTCAAAATGAAACAGCCGGTGACATTTCTCGCAGCCCGAGTTCTTATGTTCCCAGTTTAGCAAAGCATTAGCAACACGCTACTGCTCAATCGACTTCAATTTCACACGTCTCTGTTTAGAATTTCCACTTATAATATTAATGACACATTATTTTATTAATGTTAATATGGTTTTAAAAGTGTCAGATCACTTTGAAGAGTCTCTTAAAAAGACTGTGAACTGAAAGAAAGGAAAAACGTTTCAGAATTGATTACCATATTTCCGCGTATATATATCACGGAGTATACGCGATTTTTACAAAAAAAAATGGATGGGTATGGGCTATTGACGGACTTTTTTTCCCCACAGAGCCTGGGCAGGCTGGGCTGCACCGCCGCCACTGCCGTGGGGGTCGGGGCGGGCTGCACCGCCACGGCAGCAGGGGCCGGGGCAGGCTGGGCTGCACCCCGCTGGGCCCAGGCAGGCTGGACTGTGTTGCCACCACCGCAGGGGCTGGGGCTGGGACTGGGCTATGCCACTGCCACCATGGGGGCCAGAGCCAGGCTGAGCTGCATCCCCGCTGGGCCTGGGCAAGCCAGACTGTGCCGCTGCGGGGGCTGGGGCCAGGGCTGGGCTGTGCCACCTCCCCACTGTGCCACCGCTGCCGCCGGGGCCAGGGCCGGCCGGGGTGTGCCGCCTCCCCATGTATATGCCGCCGCGGGGAATACATGGGTGTGGCGTATACATGGATTCATTTACAAAAAGACAATGTTCCGCAGGTTATACGTGGGTGCAGCTTATACCCGTGGGTGGGCTATATGTGTGAAAATACAGTACATTACACAATTCTACATTTCTTATCAGATGATTTAAAAAGGTTTCATTTGGAATTCTGAAAGTTCATTTAAATCTGATATTGGCAGTTGGGTTTGTGTTGATATTCTTTTCCATTATTTTTTGACACAGTAGGAGTAGTGCATAACTGCTAGTGCTATTACAATAAGACATAATATAATGGTTGAAATGTTTTAAGATTTATTTTTATTGGCACCTGCTACTTAGTACTGATTGACAGGCTTATCTTCTTTCCTAGCTTGTTATAATGACACACTTTGGATGGAATACTGTTAATACAATTATAGGGAAGGAGAGCTGGAAGGGATCACTGGAGGTCATCTATTCCAGGGGCTGTCAACCGGGCATACACATACCCCAGGGGTTCTTGAGAAGGCCCTGGGGGTACACGCAGGCAGGAAAGGATGGAGCACTATTACAGACCATCCCAAATAGGTGGTGCCTGCCAGGCTGGATGCGGGAGGCAGGGGAAGTTTGCACATGAAGGCTGCCTCTGCTCTGTGTTCAGCCATGCACCACCCCCCCTCCCAACTGTGTATCCGGCCACTGTAGGTACACTACTCCACATCTACCTGCCCTAACACACTGCCAGAGGCAAGGACCATCCCTACCCAAACCACCCTAAACAAATCCTTGTCTAGCTTATTAGACAAGACAGACTCCCCCTGTCCCACAGCTAAAAAGCATAGCACCCTAATCTGCAACAGGTAAAGCAGAGGGACAACAGAGGCCAATGTCCTGCTGTTGCAAGGGTTGTTCAAGTATGCTCAAGAGATTTAAGGGAGAGGGCCATGCTGCCTGCTACACAAGTAAGGAAAAATCCCCACAGTCCAGACCAATATGACCATGATCCTTCCTGATCCCAAAGGTGGTGATTGGTCTGACCTTGAGTGGAAGGGCAAAACTCTCTAGCCAGGAACCTGTGGTTTTTAGTCCAAGGAGGAGCAGTGGCATGCAACAGTCAAAATCCCTAACCTTGGCTACAGACAGCACCTAACGCTTCTAAGGAAGGAGAAAAAAAGCCCTGATACATGTAACAACAGGAGGTGGGGGGGATCCTTCTTGGTCCCATGCAACAACCAGCAAAGCCCTTCCAGGTCATCTAAGGATCAAAATCTATTCTACCTATTGGGCATATAGCAGACTTAGGAATCTAAATACAATTCTATTCCACCCTCAAGTCCCTAAAAACATCTAATGCATAACGTTCATAAGAGGTAGAATATAATCTGGCCTTAAGTGGCCATTTTTTGGTGATTTACCTGGCATTTTTTGGCACTTAGGCACAAGTGGGAATTCCATTTCTAGATGTATAAGCCTGCACACATAGATGACGACATATGAACATAACCAGCTGTGTGTAATAGGCACAAAAAGGAAGAGAAAGGGCATTCCATGTCTTAGTTCCAGGAGCTGAGTGGCAAGGGAACTCACCTGGAAAGCCAGAGCTGTAGTTTCTAGATCTCTGAGCTGCAGTTGGTTTGAACTTGCATATTTTCTGACTTCCCAGAAGAGCAGTAACCATTATACTACAGGATGACTATTACCCAAGGCACTCCTTTTGGAGCCAAACCACTACTCCTTGCATTTAATAGTCACTGGGGGACAAATGGGTGATGGGCAGGAAGAAGTATCTGCTTTACTGGGAGTAAGGCTCCATGCTAGAACCAAGAGCCCCCACAGCCTCTGAAGCCAGCAGCTTCCTTAATGAGCCACACACTTTCTGACTTCATCACTTGCTCTTGACCCCACATGTCTCCCAAAGACCTCCCTCTGTGGTTGCCCCAGAAGTCAGCTTCAAAAGAAGCAATACAGAAGAACTGGAGTAGTAGCTGACCTGTGGCTTGGTGTTTGGTGTGCTGTGCCAGGAAGTCAGAGGAACCCAGAGAAACCCTCTTTCTAGCTAAAGGGGGTTCTTGAAGCCCTGTCTTCCCAGGTGAGTTCCCTAATCACATAGCTATTGGAGCTAAAATGTTGGAGGGCCCTCTTCCACCGCCTAATGCTTGCTAGTTGTGCCTTTTGGGAAAACAACATTTTCATGCCATAGCTGTCACTTCATGTCCAAAAGGATTGGTACATGTAGCTGGGTATATTTGCAACTAGTGCAGAGTGTACTGTGCATGCCCAGTGTGCACATGTATGGAGTTGGCTTTGTGTCTAGCAATAGAAAGACTTCCAATGAGTACATGACAAAAATGCCATATACGTGACCAAAAAACTGACAATTCCCTTTTAACCATTTTATTATAAATGAATTAAAATGTCAAAAACTATTCAAAATGAGAAATGATGCAAATGTCAAATGTGAAATGATATTCCTTCCTGGCCATCTAAGTGTCTAAGGCAAAATTATGTGTTGAAATTGAATAAATACAGACATTTTACCACTTTTCAAACACCTTCTAGATTTATTTATTTTTGTTGCAATTCAGGATTGGAAAATAACCCAGGAATCTTGAAAATACTCAAGGGGTAGAAAAACAATTCCCCAACCAGCTGTTTTTCCATTTGATATCTAGTAGTGTAATAAACACAAAAGGGTGACAGGGCCATATGCTATTATATTTATTAGGACTTAGGGCCTTGTTACACACTAATTTTAAGCAGCTCCTGGAGCTTAGCCTTTGCAGTGCCCACACGTTAACAGCTGAAACTAGTTTTAAGCACACTTTAGGTGGCTTAAAGTTATGCCACTGCAGGGCAGGTTAATCTCTGATCTGTATTACGCAGCTCATGTTCCATTCATGCGTGGCCACTCCCCACAGATGAGCCACCCAAATTGCAGTCCTCCAGCATCCCAGGATTCAGTGTCCACTTCCCTGCCCTTATGTTCTGCGTTGTCAAACTTTCCGCTCCCTGAACTCTACTGCCCAGGGAGCAGTTTTCGCACCAAGTCAACTGCCTGTCCTGCCACCCAGGGGTGTGATCTCCTCACTCCCAGGGGTGCAATGTTGTGCGAACAGCCTGCAGAGCACATGCCAGCTAGCCAGGTTGCAAGGCATGGATGGGTCCAGGAGAGGAATCTTAGAGGGTGGAGTGGGGAACAAAGTAGGGGGTCAGATCAGATCTCCATAAATGGGGACTTCCTTCCTGAGGAGGGACAGTACCTTCCCCAAAAGCACCTTCCCTCACTGCTATCATTTTTCAGCCATCCGAGGAAGCATGGTCAGTGCCCTGCACACCACAATCCCAAATCCAAGGTAATTAAAACATGTGACCTCTATAATTTACTTCTTCTCTACTTCTTGTTAATTTTTTTTTTTTACTTCTTTTTCCTCTACCCTTCAGTGGCTAACTTCCTTAATTTCACCACCTTTCCCCTAGCTGCATTTCCTTTCTAATATCTGTTTTATTACCTACCTCCATCCCATTAACTCGTCACCTTTCAGCATCATGTTCCTATGTTTCCTGCCTATGCAGTGGGTCGGACTCAATGATCTATTGAGGTCCCTTCTGACCTTAATATGAATTCTATGAATCTATCCCTCTCCAACCTAGCTCTCACACCCTACCCCCACCTAAAGCAGGGTATAACTCTGTCCTGGCTCACCAGTCCAGCAATGGCAACTCACAGCTGTGGCTCAGAATTAGGCCCCTACGAACCAGCCCTCTAGTGGCAAGTCACAGCTGTGCAGGTAAGCGACAATCAGAGAAGATTTTTAGCCTTGAGAGGCACCTGTACACATGCCAGATATTTGCTCAATTAATCACAGTGGCAACATATAGGGAGTACACCGGGGTGCATATGCACCACCTGAGAGCGCTGGTGCACCCCCTGACAGCCAGCATTCCCCACCTGGCAGAGGGGCCAGGTGGGAGCACTGGTGCCCCCCATAAGAGTGCCAGCTGGGGAGTGGGAGTGCCAGGAGAAGTGACGCTGGCACTTTGGGGCATGCCCCTGGCATTTCTGGGTTGGCGCATTTGGCCACGGGGGGACCGCCCCTCCCCCCTGGTTGGCGCAACTGGTTGGGGGGGGGCAGTCACTGACTGCCTGCCTGCTGGGGGGGGAAGGGCCCCCGCCAGGACTCAGGAGACACCAGTGGCCCATGATTAATTGAGTCTGCTGAAGCATGCTAATTAGCATGCTCCAGCAGCCTCCGCATCATGTCTGTTCAGCATCCCTGCACTCCCAAATGGCAACGATGGTGCTTTAACTAAAGCTTGTTGAACAAGCTTTAGTTAAAGTGCCTCACTGACATTTTGAAGTACCGGATGCTGAATACACTTGATAATGTGGGCATCTTAATTAGAGCAGCTCTCAGAGCCACTTTAATTAAAGTCCCCCCGCACCCCGGAGCACTTGTAAAGACACTGAATGTGTGACTGCTCCAAACTCGAGCTAGCACTTATACCAATCAGCATTTGAGCAGCTCAAAATGCAACATGCATCACGGCCCTTAGGTACCTAAGTGTAATTGTATTGCACCTTATTCAAATCCTTAACGTTCATTAGTGCATCTCCTGGTATAATGCACTGTCATCTGAACCATAAACCTGAGTCACAAAAACGTAGGAGCAGGAGGACCCACCCACCTTTTGCATTAACTGTTTTACAGGAAATTAAAAGGACAGAACAAGCCACTCAGATGCCTAACAAATGGAACAGAATCTGGTCATTAGTGGTGATTAATACTTTAAAATGTTAATATGTTTCTGGCCTGGCTTTGCATTTTCTTCTATGGTTCATTACCCTTAAGAAATAACATCCAGCTGAGTATTAGCACAGAAGGGTTACACGTACCATTTTATTTCAACAGGGTATTTCATATCAAAGGATAAACCCAGAAATGTGCTTAGCTACCAGTTATGTGCATTTCCTTTGCTACTGCTTACTACAGATTTTTTTTTTCTGCAGCCTATCTTCCCTCTTCTCTGATACCAGTGTTTAAATGGGTTTCCTCTAAGAAACAGGCCATTCCTGCTTCTAACACCCGGGAACTGTGAATCTTCCGACAGTCTATGTGAAGCACGAACACCCAAGAATCACAGATCTATCCAGGCTGAAAGGGAGTATTTTTCTGAAGGAAATACTACATTAAAAAAAAAAAAGAGGAAAAAGAAGCTGGGAACTATTCCTGTAGAAGACAACTGGAAAGATGAAGCACCTAAACTATAACTCCAAAGAGGCTCTCTAGTGGCAGTTCAAAACCAAAGTAATTTCTGGCTTTGGTCAAATTATTTTAGTGTTTGCCTGAAATTAAGTCTTTACAGATAGTCAAGACTGATATAAAATAGTAATTTTCCAAGGAAAACATGCATTTTTCATTAAATATTTTTACTTAAAGGTCATTTCCATCTAAAACAGTTTTAGTGGGGAATTTTCAACCAGAACCTTTAGCTGCAAGAAGCAGAGCACCATAGTGCCATTAAACAGTTCAACAACATCTAATGGAATACATCCAAGTACTTTAAGAGAGGAGCTCATATTCCATGAGTAACAGCCCAAATTGCTCCTCTATCTAGCCTTAAACATAGAGGGTATGTCCTCTCTGAAATCAGAAGTTATAACCTGTAGGCATTTGCAGAATTTCGCAAAACAAGGATCATGTCTGCTCTTAGTATCAAGCTAGAGGAGAAAAGTGTAAGGATGGAGCAAGCCCTTATTGTAAAAATAATGGATCTGAATGTTAAAGCATGTTCCTCATTTGTATTTCCAGCCAAAGGCATTGTACTAACCCAGAGAAGGGAGTCTTGGACTTTTTGCACTCAATAACGTCTGTGAATAGGGAATTGAAAGATAGAACTGGTGTATTACTTTGCATGGGTGACAAACACTAAATATTAACAATATGCTGTTGATTAGCAGTAGAGCCTAATAATTTTAGGCAGAGTGTCAAATAGAATAAGATGTTTCAAAATCCATTAGACTTAATTGAAGGGATGGGCAGGGTTTAGTGTCTGATTCTGTCAGAGTCTTTTGAAAATCCCAACCTTTTTAACTAACTAGAAAACCTCTCGAGAAAAATCCTGAGCAACCTGTGAAAGAGTACAGCTACTAATCCTAATAAAATAATACTTTGCACTTACATAAAAGCCTTCATCCAAGAGTCACAAACTGCTTTGCAATTATTAATTTATTTGTAGATTATTTTACATCCGATTAATAGACCTTGAAGAAACTGAAAGAACAGAGGCAACAAGAAAGCAGATAATGTTAGGTTGGTCCAATGAACAGCTCTACCAACTATATGGTTGGTTCAATAAAAAAAAAAATCTCAAAAACTCCTTGCCTTTCATACTAAGGTAAAGTCATGGGCATAAATGCTCTTCTAAGAGATGTGGGCATAAAAGTATCAGGGCTAATCTCCTGCATGCAGTCATTGTATGATTCCTGAATAAAGTCTTGGACTAGAACTGAGTTCAAAATCAAAATTTCAACCTGGTAGAAAAATTGAGTATATCAAAATTTGTTTCTATTCCAAACCAGGATGAAATTTGGAATATTGATTTTTTATTTTTTACAAATTACTGCAACAAGAGAGCCCAATACTTCCTTTCCCTTCTGTGAGTAGGATTCTTGACTATACTTTTGATTATGCCTCTTCAGCCACATGTCTCTCCCGAGGCACCGCATAGTTTTGTCAAAGATTAATTCAGTTGGGAGAACCCTGACCTAGACAGAGATATAGAAAAGGACAGTAATAAGTCACGCTGCAGATCAGCGGCAGAGCTGATACCTGAAGTTTGCTCACCTGATTTCCAATCTAATGCTCTAGCCCAGCAGTTCCCAACCTTGGGGTCATGACCCCATTTGGGGTCACAATGATAAAAAATGAAGTTGCAAAGACAATCACAGATTTTATCCTTTGGGGGTCAGACTAGATGGCCTGCTCTAGGCCCCTTCTGACCCTAGATACTATGATGATACTATGGAGAAGAGAAAAAATCAGGAAATGGTGGGTTCTCCTTGCAAGCTGGCAGAGTTCCAGCCTGCAAGGGACTGCTTGGGCTGGAGGGAGTGGGAGGAGGGTGATCAGAAAGAGAGGGCACCATGCGCATGTGTGCACACACACTTGCGTGTGACGGCCAGGCAGCATGGAGAGCAGCTCTCTCCAGATAAGTCTATGGGGGGAGGGCAGATTGAGGCCTCCACAGTCAGAGAGGAGGGAGAGACGGAATGGGGCAGGGCTGGGGCTGGCAGTGCGGCCCAGCTGGGCCAGTGCATGGGGTCTGGGGCTGGGACAGGAATGTGGGACCCAGCTGGGAGAGAGGGGTGGAGCTTATCTGGGGGGTGGTGAGAGGTGTACTCCTGGGGAAGGAGGTATGGGGGGATATGTATCCCCTATTTTGTACACAGGATGGGGGGGTGGATGCTGGCTGCCTGCTGTGGGCTTGGGACTCAGTGCTGCTGATGGAAGCCCCACGCTGGCTGTGCTGCCATGGCAAGGTGCCCCTTGCCCATGTGGCAGCAGCTGGAGACACAACTCCATGCCATCACTACTGCTGCCGGGGGGGCAGGAGACACTTCACCATGGTGGTGCAGCCAGTGTGGGGCCCCTGACAGTGGTACTGAACTCCTTCCCCAAGCCCACAGTGGGCAGCCAAAATTGCCCCACCCCAGGCTCCAGTCTGGCTGTGCAGCATGCAGGGGGAAGGGGCGAGGGTGGGGTTCACTTTCCACTCCAGCCATAGTAGTCACTACCTCCCATGGGCAGCAGCTGGGACTCAGATGCTGCTAGGATGGCGCAGGGGGCTGCAGGCCCTGGCCCTGGTCCCATACCTCTGGCATCTGGGTGTTCCCTCCTCTGGAGGGGGCAGGGGGTTGTGGGTCACAAGTGAGGGGCACCGGCTGGTTGTGGGGTAGAGGGCTGTAGGGAGGGAGTGAGGGGCCATGCTGAGGAAAAGGTTGGGAAGCACTTCTCTAGCTAATGCTTCCCCAGCCAGACTGCCACAATCATGAACTCTGCGTGCCCCCGGATGCTGCAGGGGCACAGCGAGCTCCTGCAGGCAGCAGTGGTGCTGTTGGCAGTGGGGGGCATAGTTGTGGAAAGCAGGGAGCTCCCACAGGCAGCCATGGCACTGTTGGTGGCAGGGAGGGGGTGGTGAGCACTGACTGGTGGTCGGCGACCACCGGCAGATGCCATTGGCAGCATTGGCAGTGGCCAGCAGCGATCGTGGCCCACCCACAAATGCCACCGGCATTGTCAGCAGCGAGGGGTTTGGGGTTGGCAAGCGGTGACACTGCCGGCAGCACTGTTTCACAGGGGGTGAACCACCAGGGTCAAGGTGCACCATGGTCAACGTGCACCTGCGTGCACCCCCTACACATCACCAGTGGCCACAATTAAGCCCTTTCTGCCCCAAGCTGTGCTGAGCAGAATCACAAGCATAGAATAGGTAATTTAGTATAAAAGTTGGTCAAAAATGGAGATTCAGAAAGGAATTACCAAGAACTGAGCTACATGCGATGTCAGGAAGGAAATGCTTTTACTCAGAGATGGAGGCCCTAGCCTGAGAGAGAGAGAGAAAGAACAGCTAATTATAACTGAATACCATCTTTAAAATGTATGTTAATTGATTTGTAACTTGTAACAGTCAACTCTATGCAAATGTACAGGGAGGAGGAAAAAAAATAACCCTCCAAATGATCCTTGCAAGGTTATTGTATTAATAAGATTTCAAATTTATTGCCTCTGTTATTTTGAGTTAATTACATGGGTGCCTAAATGTATCTCTTTTAAATCTCAATTAATGTCCTTTACGATCAATTCATATTTAATTAACATAACCAGCTGATTAAATATAAAGAGAGTGCTTATTTGACACAAAGTGTTCATAGTCCTACCTCCTCTGTGCAGTATTTAGAAGCAAAACTAACATGGATATTTTAAAATCTGACAGCTTTATAGTTTGCCATCTCCTCCTGTTATGAAAACTGATAATTCAGAACGGTCCTGTCAGCCTAAGATCCTTATCATATTTATATTCGTAGGGTCAGCCATACTCCGAGAGGCAAAGGCCCCAATTTAGCAGCCAGCCCCATTAGACAGACTAACTGAACGCAGACACAAAGTTAGGTGCGTGCTCAGGTACCTGTGCTGAATAGGAGTGGCGAAACTTCATTCTCACATCCTTTGCACCATCTGGGTCTAAGGTGAACTGACCTTGACATAGAATACCTTGCACTGAAAAGTGTAGCGGAGGTAGGAGTTTTATACAAAGGGCCTTCAACCTTTCTGCTATACTCTTAGCCTAAGTACAGACACTTAAAAAGCCCCTGGTGGAAGTGCTCTAGCTATCGTCTTTTACTTAAAGTGCTATAAGTTAGAGTGGGAATGAACTGAACAGACATTTGCTGTTTTGTGGTGGATGTGGTTTGGTGCCTGCCTACACCGGCCAAGGCCGACAGGTGGGGGCACTCCTGCATGCCTCCCAGGAGCTGCAAGAGCCAGCCCTGCCCTCCCCACCAGCATCTGGTGATTGTCAGCAATGGCAGAGGGGGAGAATGAAGCCCCCCACCATATGAACCTGCCTACAGCTTGCTAGCTGGGGTCTTGCTGGGGGGTAAACCATGTCCACATGGCAGGGGGGCTCTTTTCCCTGTTCCACCCCAGCCTTTTGACAGCTGCAATCAGGAGCTGCAGCACAGGACAGCTTTTTCACCGAGGGGGGAAGGAAGAGAGCCCCCTCCC
This sequence comes from Caiman crocodilus, assembly GCA_030014935.1. NCBI lineage: Eukaryota > Metazoa > Chordata > Crocodylia > Alligatoridae > Caiman > Caiman crocodilus. Next base: position 6,501,128 of record JAGPOW010003022.1, on the reverse strand, counting down.
CCCCCCCCCCGCCATGCAGACCTGGCCTGGCCCTCTCCCTAAGACCCTGGCCAGCAAGCTGTGTGTGGGGGCGGGGTGGGGGGCTTCCCCTTGGTCCCTAGTTCCCAGTGTGACAAAAAGCCAGCTGGGCAGCCCTGCACTGCAGCTTCTGCCTGCTTCTGTCAAAAGGCTGGGGCAGGGGGGAAGGGAGCTCCCCTGCCGTGTGTACCCAGCCCTGCACCCTTGCTCTCTGCCTCAGCCTCCAGAGCTGCAGCCAGGATTTGCAGTGCAAGGCTGTCCGGCCAGCTTTTCACTGTGCCAGGAGCTGGGGCAGGGGGAAAAGGGAGATTCCTGCCACGTGGACCCAGCCCAGTCCTGTCCTCGAGACCCCCAGCCAGCAAGTTGTGTGTGTGGAGCAAGGGGGCTCCTTGCAGCCGGGGGCTGCTCTCTTCCCTGCCCTCCACCCCAGCCTCTTGGCATCTGAGCCAGAAGCTACAGCACAGAGCTTCCTGGCCAGCTTTTTCCCATGTCAGGACATAGGGCCACAGTGGGGAAATACAGCCTCTCTACCACACGGACCCAGCCCAGCCCCCACGGAGACTCTAGACTGCAAACTGGGGGTGGGTGGGTGGGTGGGGAACAGGCAGCAGAAAGGCTCTGCTCCTTCACCCCCGAATCCAGTTGCACGAGGAGGAGACAGAGTCTTTCCTGTCTCCCCTCGGTGATAGCCTGGAGGCAGGACTGGGCTGGTGCTTGCCAGGAGCAGACAGGCACTGGGGCTAGCAAGACTCTCAGCAAAGGGCCCCCCGGGGTAGCGGCAGAATAAGACCTACACTGAAGCATGATGGATGTGGTACAGGTGTTCAAAACAGTGCAATGACCTAAACTGCTTTAGGTTATCACATTCACATTCACATTCATTGAGGGTTTGTTTCAGACACCTATACACGTGCAAGATGTCTGCTCTGACCTGTCTGCTCTAACTAGCCTACACCAGAGCAGACACAGTTGATCAAGTCTGCTGGAGAGTGTTAATTAATGTGCTCCAGCAGCCTTCATGTCATGTCCATTCAACATCACTGGGCTTCAAAATGATAGCAGGGGTGCTTGAACTAAGCTTTAGTTCAAGGCCCCCCCACCCTGCCTTTTGAAGTATGGACCACTGGAAACACCTGACACTGCGGGTGCTTTAATTGAAGCAGCTTTCGGAGCCACTCAAATTAAAATTCCCCCCACCTCCGCACACTAGACCATGTGTATAGATATCCTTAGAGCAGGATCCACCTTTTAAAAGTATTTTAAGTGCTGTGAACATCTGTTATTTTAGGGCTTAAGAGCTTTTGGTGCTCTTAACATACATTAAGTATAACGTCTATACCTAGCCGTAAGTGATAGTGATGCTCCAGGTTTGACACTAACCAGACAGGAGGCCTAGTTAGCACAGCCACAAATGTCTCCACTTAGCCGGTGTCTGCTTTAGGATACGCTGGTAGGGCTGCCATGGAAAATCTGGTATAACTTAAAGCTGCCTGCCTTCCCCTGAGAGGGTCCCTGAGGATGAATTTGGTTCATATGCATACCTAAACGCTTATGTCCCAGACTATGATGTCCAGCTAGTGTAAGTCCAAACAGCTTCTTTGATTTTAGCTAAGGATCGGGGCCTGGGGTTCTACAAGCTGTTAAATTTAGACTCAGAAACTCTTGAAAACAAAGTTTTATATGAAGGAGTGAATTCAGAAGTACTGGGCAAGGTGACATAAGTGAACAATCTTTCCATCCATTTAAAATCTCACAGACTCAGCTAAATGGTATTAAACCTACCCAAATCTCATAGAGTCAGTTAAACGGTGGTATTAAACCTACCCTGTGCAAAACTGTGTGAGTTTCTGTAATTTAGCTCTGCAGGAACAGCAAGAAGTTGTAAGCTGAAGCAGGGTAGGCATGATGTTTATGCAATAATGAGTGGATCAATGCTGACATTCAACTTTTCAGAGCGTTGCAGTGCTTTCCAAGATATCCCAATTCATCTCTTCAGTTGTAATGGGAGAACACAGAGGTACATCCCCCCAAGCAGCATGTGAGGAATCCTACCGTGCTAGAAAAAGAACCCACATTTTCCCCCCAAAGGACAAGAGCCTACTATTATGTCTGCTTCGTGGATCTAGTCTTCTTCTCTAGGCTGACGGAGATCTGATGCAAATGCTTATTAGATTTGAGGCGTGTTTTCTGCACTATATGCTGAAAATGCTTGTTAGGTTCTGTCTTTGGTGATTATACAGGATCAGTACAAAGAAGGGTCTCAGGTGCTGAGGTCGGGATGAGCTTTAACCATCTCTCTAGTGATAGAAGCATTTTCAAAACTGTGAAGTTAAACCGTCCTTTTGAGAAGCAAGCAGGTTAACAGAGGGGATAAGGACCAGGACTTAGATGCCTAAAGTAGATTTAGGCATAATTCAGGTGTGGGGGACTGCAGATGTTCACATAAGTACATATATATACATATACATATATATAGATATTTGGATCTCTCTCTTACTCTTTAGTGGAAGCCCTGTGGTGCTAAAATTCAAGCCCCATGACAGAGGTTATTACCACAGCTGGTTTGTAGCTGGGCTTATGGACTCTACACATTAACAAGTCCCTCTCGAAGCCTTCCCAACACTAAGGAAGGTTTCCCTCTCAGTGCTTACCAGACCCCAATTATCTTTCATAATTAATACAAGAATAATCCATGTTTTGAACTTCCTTGAATGGATTAGCCACTGGCTGGAGTGTATAGCTCATGTATACACAGGAGCTCTCTGAGTTCTCGTCTTCTAATATTTATTCTGCTGCATGTATCATGCAGATAACAGGAGCAAATGATACTGGGAATACACAATACATTTACATTTACTGAACTGCAAAAATCTATGTTCTGATGGCTTTAAAATTCTGAGAAGTAACCCACAAAAGGAAGGCAATCCTAGGCTCTCTAGTTTTAATGCACCAAATATGAGGGGGAGGGGGGTGTTAATGAAGTTTCATAATCTGCAGAAGCAGCGGAGATTTTTGCCTTTACCATGTTGGGGTCCAAATCTTCACGGCAGTACTCAAGATAATTGATGTCCTATTAAAAATCATCAGGAACCTTGTTTTCAATAGAGGCAACACCAGTCCTAGCATTGGGAAAATAATTCATGACAAAAATAATATAATGAATTTTTGCCCCTTTTTCTATTTGGTTTTGTATTTGTTTGTTTGCTTTTTGCAAACAGACTGCAAAACTAACGTATTCATCAGAGTTATCTGTTACTTTCTTCTTGGACGAGTTTGCCATCTGCAGATCATCTGGACTACAAATAGGATTAAATGTTTGATTTGAAGCAGCGGTTCCGAACCTTTTCAAGTCGACGTACCCTTTCGTCGCAGAGTGAGACTTCACATACCCCCTTTTAATGGGAAATTAATGTTTATGTCAAACTATGTGTAACCATGGATTATAAAAACAGCAAGATACTCATACAAAGACTTTTCAAATAGTCAAGATGTCTTTTTAGGCCCTTCAGCAACATATGAAATATATCTCACGTATCCCCTGTTGAGGCTTCACATACTCCCGGGTGGTACATATACCCCTGGTTCAGAACCGCTGATTTGAAGTATACACAGAGTTCACCCTGTCAGAGAAAATGAATAATACCACCTGAGTTCTGTAACTAAGCAGAGCTTGGATCACAGCTTTTTCAATGGAATATGCTACTAAAGACCCCCTTTGGGGATATTTGTTTAAAATTTGCTTTGGGAAGTATTTTCAGTTAGATTGTTTGCACATTTCTGGGGATAAAAGATGAAACGACTAATTGGATAAAATGCTTCCACGTGGAAATTATTAGCTGAGAAAAATGTGTTCAGAAGCATGAGAGAGAGAGAGAAAGAGATGTTTTAATCATCTCTGTTTTTCTCTAAATTTCTTCTTCTCCATAATCCAGCCTGAAACCAAGCAGCACACATCCTGAACAGAAATAGCCTTTATTTTTTTATTATACTCTTCAATGCAATGAAGAACTGTGAAAGAATGAACATTTTTGATAATCCCAAGTGTTACATGCCCCGAAAGAGTCTAAAATTTGGAAAAAACATGTACATTTTGGGTCTTCCTTTTATTTCTTTCCTGAATTTTGAGCTGATTGGAGTTATCTTTTCAAACTTTACTCCACCAACAAATGGGCTAGACTCTAGCTTTTTATATGAAAGATGAAAATTTCACATCAACTCCAGAAGCTGGGACTTTAAGATAAACAGGGACATCAAAATTACAAACACTGATACCAAAAAGAAAAAGTCTTTCTAAAGATGCCCAGTTCCTGACAAAACTGGTTTGGAACAAAATTCTGGTGCTGAAAAAAATGGGAAACCTTTCACTGACTTCAGCATGGGCCAGGATTTTGCCCATCAAATGAATTGCCAATTTCAAACTTTATATCAAAGTAGGCAACAGGAAATGGAAGGAGAAGTTCCTCTGCAGAAGTGACAGAAAGAGCACAGGCAAGAGAATATTATTAGACAGGTTTGTTATCCAAGGAAAATTAAAGGTTGAGTTGAAGAGGCAATGATTGAAGAATTAATTTTTCTTTGTCTAGTGAATTTAGCTGAAGGAGAGGTGACATTTTTATATCCCTCGCAGGAACGTCTTCTGCATAAAACAGAGGGAGCGAAAGAATAAAAGAACATTGCTTGGAGCTGCAATGGAGTTAAAGGAAAGAATTCTTCATTAAAAACGTTATTTAAAACCAGAATTGTTTTAAGTGGTTTCACCACCCATCTCCTTGCATTCGGAGGTCCCCCCTCCCCTCTTCTTTGTTCTGAATGTCTACAACTCTAATAGTCTCATTTTCTATTGGCCAGGGGTACACACTTGGTCCAAACAGTGTTTGAAGAAGCAGAGAATTTACATAAATCCTATTCTGGGGCCTAGAGGTATAGTAGCCAACAGGGGTGTAATGAAAGCAATTTCAATTATTGTCCTGTGCTATGTGCGCTTCCCCCCGCCCCCGCCAAGATACCAGGTTTTCTTTGTGGAAAAACAGAAGAGTCTCATTTTTTGAGAGAGATTTTGGCAGTAATTTAAGAGGAGCTGCTACTTTGCCATATTTCAGTTCTCCACTGAAACCACAGAGGGTGCATCTACACGTTCGTTAATGAATCTTAGATACTGTGCATTTAGTTTAGTACTTCCCTACACAAAGCACTAAGTGTGCAGTACCTAAAGTCGCTGTGCAGTAGCACTGGTGCATGGATATTTAGTGATGCTTACTGCACATTAGCCTAATAACACTGTACAGTAGACTGTTAGCACAGGTTTTGCCTTGACACTTTACTGTTCTTAGGCCAATGTATAGTAAGCATCTCATATAGCTGCGCCCAGTGGAAAGGACCTATCCAAAACTTTCCATCAAGATAGGCTTTTATTTTTAAAGGTTTTGGCTTCCAGAAAAGGGGTAAGAGAAAAAATACCAAAATAATCCAAAAAACCAAGTGTCTGACCGTTTGAAGACCAATTTCCATACAGTTTGCAATTCTGCTGCACGCTATCTTATGCTCCTCATGAAAGGGGGCAAAAGTGGAGGTAAAGGGCTGGAAGTTCCTCATTCTCTGGCATCCCACAAAGAGTAGAAACTATTGCTATAGTATCCATTGCAACTGAAGTATAATTTGGCTCTGGGCCCTGGTATGAGCTTCTGGAGCCCACATTGCCATTCCCATCCTGACCACCCATAGGATCATAGGAAAGTAGGGCTGGAAATGATGCATTAAGTCATCTAGTTCAGCCCCCTGCTCAAGATATCCATGACTAAACCATCCTTGCTAAGTGTCTAGCTAAACTGTACAGAAGAAAAGGTAGATGAGGTTTCCTCATCCACCTCTTGTGGAGCTCTCCCTTTAAAAGGGGATGCACCAGAAGCTCCTCCAAACGTCTCGGTTGAAAATGAAAAGGAAGATCACTGTTTCCCAACTGCAAGGTGCAGTTCTATTTAGAAATATGGAGAAACTACTAGTGATAGTTTCCTTGAGTGTTAATAGTTTGAGGACCAGGCATGTTGTAGTTCTTATTTTATTGCTACTGTGATTTGTTCCTACCTCTGGAAGGCAAGTGACAAAGTTGGGTGTATTTTTTTTTTTGGTGTGCATAGTTTAAATGCAGCTCACTGGTGGACCTAGATGGCAGTATTTACAATGTATTCAAACTGTATGAAAACTGGGAAAGGGATACAAATTCTAGTTGTGGTGGACCATTCACATTTAAAAGACTAGAGCAATAATCAAGAGTTAAGGGTGACACTGTGTTACCATGATATAAAAGTTGCTCTAATCTGAGGTGAGGGAGAACAACTAACTATGCACTTGACCCTTGGCCTATGCACTTGACCCAGGGGTAGGTGAACTTGGTTGTGGTATGCATAACCAGCTTAATTTTGTTAAATCTATGCAAACATGGAGCTAAAGTGGTCATAATAAAATACCTGAGTTCTGTTATGTTACAATAAGCAGTGTTGTGAAGTGATAGAATACAAGATCTCCCCTTTCACACCCCGTTATTGGACTATCAGACTTACTGAGAGCCAGTAATTTCTCCCAGGTTGCCAAACGGAGCCAGGGCCCATATTTTCTGGACCCCATCTCTACTTCTTATGCATTGGCTCATCTTTCCTTCCCTCTCACAGAAGTTAAAATGCCATGAGGAATGATAATATTAGCATTGCTATTTATAGTTCAGTGGCTGGAGAGTAGGCTTCAGCCACCATAGCTTTATGGACAAAGCTGGGGAGCTTCCCCCTTGAGAGCACAGAGGCAGAAAGGGATCTTGGAGTCATTATTGACTCCAAGATGAACATGAGCTGCCAATGGCAGACCGCAGCCGGCAAAGCCAACTGCACCTTGTCGTGCATCCAAAGATGCATCTCAAGCTGGTCCAGAGAGGTGATTCTCCCCCTGTATGTGACATTGGTCCAGCCGCAACTGGAGTACTGTGTCCAGTTCTGGGCACTGCACTTTAAGAAGGATGTGGTCTGCCATGAGAGGGTTCAGAGGAAAGCCACCCACTTGGTTGGAGAGCAACAGGACAGGCCCTATGAGGAGCATCTGAGGGACCTGAACCTGTTCAGCCTCAGCAAGCGGAGGCTGAGGGGAGATTTGGTGGCTGCCTACAAACTCGTTAGGGGAGATCAGCAGCAAATAGGAAGGGTCCTATTCCCTCCAGCAGCACCTGGGGTGGTGAGGAACAATGGCCAGAAGCTGCTGGAGAATAGGTTCAGGTTAGAGGTTAGGAGGCACTATTTCAGTGTTAGGGTGGCTAGGATCTGGAACCAACTTCCAAGGGAGGTGGTCCTCGCTCCTACCTTGGGTAAATTCAAAAAGAGGTTGCATGAACACCTGTCTGGGGTCGTGTGATCCCAGTGTGTGCTCCGGTCAGTGGCAGGGAGTCAGACTAGATGATCTATTTAGGTCCCTTCTGACCCCTAACTACTATGAAACTATGAAGCAGACACAACTTACCAAAGGCTCAATAGACAATTTGCCTAATGACCTGATTTTAGCAGCCCTTTACAGAACCAAGTGCACTGACTGGCACAGGTAGTACCTGCCACATGTATAGCCAGCCACGGCATCATGCATGCTACAGCTGGAGACCCATGGGCAGGATAAATGACGCATCTACCTGCTTTCCCATTTCAGAGCAACCTTATTTCCACACGTATGTCACATGCAAAATATCAGGCAAGGCATTTATTGTGAAAGCTGAGTGTTTTACACCCTGGACATGGTTCATGGTTCATTAGTCCTTGGGGAAAAAACGAATTTTAATCCAGGAAGCATACAGGGACCTCCCATTCTCTGGCATCCCACTTCTAACAAGGAGGATCAGTGTAGGAATCTCAGTACCAAACGCCAGCACCTTCTTTTCTCCTGCTTCTTCCTTCTCTTTGTATTTTAGATTTTTACCAACCTCCGCCTTTGAGACCTTCTCCTGACAGAAGCTTTGAAAAATGCAGACGCTTTGAAAAAAGAAAGAAAACATCTCTGCCATTTTTCCTAATGGAAGGAAAAAATAGAAAACACCGAGTCTATGAGAAACATAGCACTGGCCAATAGCTGAAACCACTTTCACGCACCCTGGCTGGACGCTACTTGCTCTGATGTTTTTTACTCTAGCTTTGTTATGCTTGCGAGACTCATGAAAGGAGTCATTCAAACGGCAGCACTCCTAATCTTTATGCTCATGGACTGACAAATCTGAGAAGCATAATAGAAGTACAGGGCACTGTGACCACACAAAATAAAATCTCTCAAAGGCAACTTGGGAGGTTTTTCTGAGAAGCTTTTTAGGTTTCCCGTCCTCCCTGCCACTTATCACAGCTCTCAACAATAGAATCCAGCGAGAACGGGGAAACTATTGGCAAGGTGGCATATAATTAACTAGCACAGTTTATGTGACTGGAACAAAAGAGCTAATTATGCAGCAATCAGTTCTTTGAAGAAAAACACCATTCCAGCCCCCTCCTAATAGCAGCGCAAACAGTAGCATTGTGGAGCAACAATGCAGAGCAAACAAAAACATATAGGGATATATAGTATATAAAATGTCAGGATGCATGAAAAGTCATCCATTGTGAAGGAGGAGAGTATTATAGTGAACTGAACATGCTGAAACCAGCAGTTTATCTGGGGAAATGGCTCCTTCCTAAGAGCTTTGGAATGAAGTGTTTCGTTTCCGTCTCATGCCGCTGCCTCTCTTCTCTTTGTTGTCAAGCAGAGCCCGACTGTTCTTCATTAATTACCTGGGGCGTGTTTGTCCAAGACAGCAGAGCAAGTCAATAGTGGCACTTGATGGGATAAAACTGCACAAACTCAGACGCCCAGTTCCTGCCAGTGCTCCACCAACAGCCAGCATTTTGCCAAGGGGGATGACAGTACCAGCATGCTCAGATGCAAGCATTTGACCATGCCTGCTCAGCTGCATGGTAAATTTTACCTGGTGCCAATCTGTGCCCTGCACGTATTCTGTTGCGGCACATCTTCTTTAGTGTTGTACGCTCCAGGAGCCAATTCGAAGCTGCCTATTCCTTGGTGCAATGCTAGAAGTAATCCATGGATGCCAGCTAAGCCTGTGAGAAGCAGTTAGTATTTGCTTCAGATTCACATCTAGTCAATTTGAGGGAAAGTGATTCCTTTCTGAATCGATTCAGAGAGCTTCAAATTGATTAAGACCTTGTTATTGGTCTCCCATTTTGATTCAGATTCAGCGATTCGGCCGCAGAATTGGGCCGATACGAATCAACACCCAAAGCTTCATGTGGCCCTAGTGCCAGCTTTGTTACCTAAAATGAGCATTAATGCCCAAGTGTCCTACTACAGCCTGCATGTCTCTTGGCACCAGATTTTAATCTACAGGGGTGTCTGAGTTGCCATGTCCCTATGCATACCCTTGAGTGCCTGGTCTCATCTCATCCTGCTTATTGTACCTGAGACAATTTCTACCATTCCTGTTTCAAGAAGACATTTCAGTGATCTGATTCTTAGAAAGTGGGAAAGAAATACTGGAATAGGTGAATAATGATATATTACCTTGAGACAACTAACCTTCCCTTCTGCCCTGTGTACAATACTCGCTACAGTACAGCCTCTTCCCAGTTTCAGCAGCAGCTCCTCTACAGCACCCGTACCCTCTGTGACATCCAAGGAGCAGATCTGAGTTCTTTATTCTTAGGATCCCAACAAAGAAAAAGCCCATTCATTAAGCTGTCCTAATGCCTTGCCCATAGAACTGTTTTGAGACCGGCTCCTTGCACTTGCAATTCCTCCAATTCAAAGGCCCCTGTCATGGACAGGTCTGATAAAGCCCTGTTGTTTGGTAGAAAGTATCCATGCCTAGTGCAAACCAGCCCTCATCACTCTATAACCCTTGAGATTTGCGAGCCATTATTTACATGTCAGCTTTCCGGCAATAGAGACCTTTGGCAAGTATCCCCATAGCTATTTTCTGCACAATTCAGGAATCAAGGAACAAGTTACCAGTGAAGGGACTGGATGGCTAGTGGGGAATGGAGATTTTGCACCTGCAGTTCAAGGTAATTTTAACATCGTTTAGCAAATGGAGTGGCAGTCTGGGAAAATTTCTGACAAACTGGGAGAATACTGCCCTTTCCCAAGGTCATGGTTCTGCTTCCTCTTTAAACAAATGCAGCTTGGAGATTCAAGGGCCCTCTAAGTACTTGTGTCTGTGTGCACACACACACACATATAAACTTAATGCTTTTTAGTAGATATAATAGATTTTGAAACACAAAGAACCCTACGATAAACAAAACTCTTGCCTCCTTTATCTATCCAGTCATCAGACCATAATATCCCTATAAGCATCTCCTTTAGGGAGCGGTCCCATTTTGACTGGAAGGGGCATGGTGGTAGAGCACTTCAGGAAGCCCTTTTCTTGATGAAAGCTGCTGCCAACTGACTCATCTGCAAGTACATACCTGGTCATTCAGGCTGGGGAGTGAGGGTCAAAAGCAGGAAGACACGATGATGACACTCCCACAGGTGCTGCTGGTTAAGAGCGTGCCTTACTTACCCAGCGGGCCGTTAGGTTTGAATGGACTTTCCAATCAGCCTTGACTAGCGCTGTGCAACGGTTTTCAACCAAAACACTTTTTGCCGAAAAAATGCAGACGCATGGACTCATATGTTTTAGAAATTCCTGCTGATTTCACTGCATTGGCCATTTCAAACCCAACCCCCATCCCAACAAAAACAAAAGTCATATAGGGTATGTGTAGATGAAGCGAAGCGGTGGGTTTTAAAAAATACTGCTTCAATTTAGGACTGAGTAAACCTCTGTATCATGCACACACCCTGCTGACTTACCTGCCTTTTTGGTGGGGAAGGGAAGGCAAGCTGCTGGCGGGCAGAGCAGTCCCCGGGCTGTAGGGGGAAGGCTTAGTGCTTCTCTTCGCGGCGGCAGCACCCCCCCTCCCAGGCAGCACATGCCTACAGGCACCTGGCTTGGGTGGTGCTGGGGGGCACCGCAGTCATGGAAGGAAGCACCAGACCCCCATGCAGCTCAGGCAGGCTCCAGGGGGAGGAAGAAAATGATCAGGAGCACCACTTTTCTGGGCAGAGCTGCTTTCCCAAGCTGCTGCCAGGCTGCCTGCATGGAGCTGCATGGAGCCCAGCGCTTTGCTCCGCGACTTTAGGGGAAGTTTTAGTTTGCTGTGCCCCAAGTCATTTAAGGTGCATTACGCCGCTGAATTTCCTAGTGGCTGGAATTAATACGCAGTACTAAAGTGGTGCAAAAACTTTTAGCTTGCTTTAAAGTGTCGTGCACACGCGCCTCTCGTTTCATCTACGCATAGCCATAGTTGTTTTAATATTTGCAAGATGGCAATGTTTTAACTTTTCTCCCTTAGAATTAAATTTTATTTTCTAGAAGTTCAAAACACTTTCCAAATGCCTGGAAACTAAACGTACCATTTTATTTTGGGTCAAACAAAATGAAAGGAAGCTGCTAAAAATAAGCCAAGTGTTACTCAGTAAATCGGTTGTACATAAAGTCTCCTAGCAACGTACATTTACTGCCCACTGTCCTCGCACTGGCCACCTGTAAGGCAAACGCTACAATAAGGAATGGAAGATAAAGAGGGGTCTAGAAGCTCTAAATGATATGGAGTTAGTTAGCCAAGCCTTTCGTTCCAATAAGCAGCACTCCGCGGATTCACACCAGCCGAAGCCATGGTCCAATACTCTTGCCAAGGCTGGGAATTTGTGTGAGTGTTCTTCCTAGATAGCCCATCTGTGAATAACTGTGTTAAAAATGTAGAAAGCCTCTGAGTGTTGGAAAGAGCTGCATTTGCCTTTCTATGGATCCACACACAAGGGGGTAAGTGTCCATGTCATCTGCTGTTGGAGCCTTCTTGGAAGATAAAAGCATCCCAGATAGAAATGAGATCCTGACTGTGCAGAGTTTTGCTTCCCTTCAGGTAGAACAAGCATGAGCTTCATCTCACGGGAAACCTGAGTTTGTTTTTATAGACTCCCCTCTGAGCCACGTGAGAATGAGTTTTTTGGGAGATTTTGGGAGGGGAGCACTCTCCGAGCCCTGCTAGCACTTTCAGGAGATCGGCCGCTAATGTTATAATCAAGGTGGTGTGAAACCTTCGGCTTGCCCTACGCCTGCGATTGTATGCTCTGAACAGCTTTACTAAGCCTGTGTACCCAGCTGTTGGCTTCATACTGGAGGATAATCCTTCTGCGCCAGCGTGTTCTGGCAAGACTCAGAATCTGGCCTGGACCTTAGTGGTATCTGCACAGAGGAGCAGCTTTTCAGAGCTGTGCAAAGACTGGCCTTTTCAGCAGTGTGGCCCAAATGAAAAAATCAATAAAATCATTTTGTCTTAGGTTGACTTGAAGCTTTTTGTCCAATCCAAAGCAAAGCCTCTCCACTGTTTTGGTTGGAGAAAACACGTTGGGTCCATTTTTTGAACCAAAAAAAAAAAAATTGGTCTGAAACAAAATGTGGAAACAGTTCATTTTGAAAATGGCAAATTGGGATGCACAGGGTCAACACCTTTGCTGCTTTGATTTCATGCAATCAGTTGCTCCAGACTCAGTCTTGGATTACTCATAGAGAATTGTGACTTGTACCAAATGGAGCAATTCAGGAGTGGCACAGTGAAAGCTGAATTTGGCCACTGGATAGCATAAGCCTTGGCCTTCGTTCTGCTGCTGCAGCAGTGAAGGGTAGGAAAGCAGCTGCAAGGATTTAGATGTGAGATTTAGCTCTCTCCAGAACAAAGTCTATTGCCCTTTAAATCTGATTTTGACTGACTGATTAATGAACCTCTAGCCCACGGATGGCCAGATGATCAGGGAACAGCCAGGCTCTAATCAATTAGGAAAGAAATGTTTATCCACATTCTGCAATGCTGAACTGCCTAATTTCAAACAACTCAGACAATCTCAAACAATGACGAGAAACACAGTAACTACCACTCAGTTACAGATATGGAAAGAACGGCCACCTCCTATAGACCTAACATGCCTTTTCCAGTGCTGGATGATTTCTTTAGCATGGATATTTCCCTTAGATCCTTGAGACAGCACTAAAAACTAAAGACTCCTCCAAATTCCCCACCCCCACACGCTGGTCTTAACGCCAATGTGACAGATCCTCAGGGGGGTGAAAGTCAGTGAAATTCCATTAAAGTCAAAGGAGCTAATGTAAGGGACATCAGCCATCTGGTTCACTGGGCTCAAGCTCCTGAGTTACACCAGTATGAGTAAAAGGAGAAGGGAAAGTCTCACATACTCAGTTGTACATGTTTTGTTTTGTCAGGAGCAATCCAATGCTGTTAATGCTATGCACATCATATTTAAGGCTTGAAAGCTCCAGCGAAGATCAGGGCCACATCACACTAGGGGCTGTACAATCACACAGTAAACGACTGGGCTTGTTCCCTAAATTTGAGGGTGCAATGCAGTAAGGCTTAGGTGCATTGAAGTTAGGGACTCCAAAACCTACATGTGAGGGGCCTGACCTCAGAGCAGAAGCCAGAGTGACATCCCCAGGCTCCCTGCTCATTGTAGGCAGCTCCGAAAGGCCATCCCAAAATGCCACGTGCTGAGCAGGGAGCCACCTCAAGCTAGTCCGTGGGAAACAGCACAGGGTGCCTGATTTCCTGGCCTCTCCTGAAGCTTAAGTGCCTGCGTCAACTAAGACTGAGTTTTGTGAGGTGTGAAGTGCCCAATCCAAATCCTCTGGGTTTCCAGGCTCTGCTTGATTTCTGGATCCACTATTAAGCACAGCTTATTAACCCTCCCACAGCGCTGCCCTAATGAGTCTGTACTTCTTTTCTTTCAGCACTGGGTCTCTCTCCAAAGCGCTGCTTTGTGCCCTGTATCACAGCTAGCGAGGCTCAGGCAGGAGCTCAGTGCCTGCCTGCTCAAGCTCGGGTAGTGCTGTAGGCACCTAGTGAGTTTTAGGATTTCCAGGATCAAACACCCACTGAGTGGGGGTGTTTTGGGGTCCCACGTTTGGAGATATGTGTCTTATATCTGCCTAGATCCCTTTTAAGCAGCAAAATCTTCTTGTGGAGCTGATCTTACAGGCCGGCAGCTGGCAACTTTTTCAAGCCACGGGCCAGAACAACCCAGCTTCAGTTTACAGGACATCAGCAGTGAGGGGCTTCCCCTGTGCCCATACTGCTGCTGGTTCTCCCAGCCCCCAGCTGGGGCATGGGCACGGGCACAGCATTCAGCCAGTAGGGAGCTGTATCAGAGCTGGGCAGCTGGAGGCTGTCTCTGGGTTTCTGCTGCTTCACTGCAGCTGGGAGGCTACGAGGGGAGAGAGAAGCAGCAGAGGCACGGACAAGACACAGCCTCCAGCTGCCCAGCTCCAGTGTAGCTCTCCACAAACTGGAAGTTGCACCCCTGCCATGGCTGCAGGTAAGCTAGGGGTGACAAGCCAGAGAGTAAGTGGTGAGGGTGCAGCTGGAAGTCACCCAGCCCCTTTGCAGCTCCTCACTGCTTAGCCCGGGTGTGAGCAAGGGCATGAGCTAAGCCCTGGGACTCTGCAGGTTGGATCTAGTGGCCCTGATGGCTGAATCCAGCCTGGAGTCTATATATGTTGCCAACCCCTGTTATAAGCTAACTAGGCAATGAGCAGAAACTGGACCATAGCATAAGTCTCCTGAATTTGAGGCTATTGTCTGCAAGCCGCCAAGTAATGTAGTTGGAAGTTTTTGATGGGGCAATTTTCAGACTCTCAAAAATTTAATAATTAATCTTTTTTACCATGTAAAGGCAAGTTTTCTGAGTGATGCTAGTTGGGACACATGGCCAGGCACTCTGAATACTTGCTTTCTTGGTATGAACCATCCCATCCACTGTAGACTCTAATTCAAGGCTTTTCCAGTGACTGAACTTTAGGAAAGGCTAATTGGCCATTAAGAACTGAATGACTATGCACACTTATCAATTGAAACCAATCCACCACTGGATTAACAGTTAAACCCCATTGATTTATACTTCCTAATGCAACAGCGGGGAAAAGACTACTTGTCTCCCTGCACTTCAGCCTTCCTTCCAAGCTGGCCTTCAAACTTCAAATCAAGGCATCTCAGAAATAGCAGTGCCTTGGAAAAAAAGCACCATTCTTCTGGCTGGTGCTGTGCATTGAGCATTAGCGTCTGCAGCACCTCCCATATTGATATGCAGAGAGGTTGGTTGTGTTGGAAGTAAACATATGCTTCATTTAGGGAAGTAACCAAGTGCTTTTACATTTAATTCCTGACCAAGTTTATGTAAAATTAATTGCATCACATGTTCCATGCATCTTTTAATTGCAAAACCAATTAACTTTAAAATGTTCTGCTTTGTAGTTCGCCTAATGGATGGCATAGTTTTAGTTGGCTTTACAAAATCCGTCTTTTGTTGAAACTGGGCAGGCAGCCATGCTCAGTTATCTTCGGAAAGTGAGTTCCCTTCAGCAGAGCCAGTTTCAAGCAGTTGATGAACTGAAGTTATTTTAGAGGACAGTTTTCAGCTTCTGCTAGGAGACCACACTGCTCTTAAAGGGGAAATGCAGGGCCCTTTTCTCAGTTCCTCCTTCTTGTACCTGGGGATTTTGCTGGGATGGGCCAGTGGGGATTTGTGTATGCAATATTTTAAGGATGTTCAGGGTTTAGCCTCGTTTTCCAAGGCTCGACTAATTTATGTAGTTGTTTTTGGTTACTCCCGCAGCACCTAATCATAGACTAGATGTTGCTCCAGCACACAACAAAAAGGTGTCCCCCCAAAAATCAACAATTGAATTGCTTCTTGTCTCCCTCTGGGCCTTGTTAAAAAGGGAATAGTCGTACGCTGACTATGCCCTAGCACATTTACCTCACTTCTAAAATGCCTTTTATATGCAAGGCTCTGCAATTAGGGCTGGCTTACCTTACACCGACCATGGGTTAAGGAGTTCCTCCTTGTAGGAAGGTTGGTAGAATTGGGAACTTAACACATTTCTTCTGGAAGGGAGGTTAGGGCTAGAAATTCAAACGGCTGCAATCTTACTATAGTTTACTTTTAGAAATGACTTTCATTTTGGGGTTGAGTGATGGGAAAAGCCAGTTAATGTACCTGGTAGAAAACACTTTAAAAAAACCCTGAAAAAAATCAGAGTTGTCTCCATCTTGCTGTTCTCAAAATGGGACATTTCGACCAATTCTAACGTTTTGCGTGGAATATTTTTTCAAACAATTTCAAATATTGCGTATTATAGACGAACCAATAAGAAAAAAATAAATAAATTCCATAATCTTGCCACCATTTGGGAAAAACTGCACTGTGTCACAGCTATGGAGCTTCGTGTTTCTTTTGATGCTCCATCATGTTGCTGAAATTGGAGGAGATTTTAAAATTTTAGATAGTGAAAGAAAGAACCCTTAAAAACAACAGCCTCCCCGCTACACCGCCAAAAAAAGGAGCTGGAAAAATGTGAAGGGGGGAAAAACAAATCCCTTCCATTATTTTTTCTATCACGTTCAGCAGCAAAATGAGGAAATGAAAAAAATGGAAGGAAGGGGAGAAATAATTCCAACAAGTTGTAAGTCTGGGCAGTTGTGATTTTCATAATAAAACTGAATGTAGCCATCAATTTTTACTGAAAATCCAATGTTTTTTATATCATTGCATTTAATCGGAATACAGACCTCTTCCTGGCTCTGCCGCTGAGCAGTTATAGGATATGTGTGATAATGGAAAATGGGGCTAATGATATGGACCTCTTTTATACAGCACTTGGACATCTGTATATGGAAAGTGCTATAAAAGAGCTGGGTGAGAGCAGCCTCCATTTAAAAAAAAAACCCATAAGCTGATTAAACCCCCATTCTGAAAAGCAGAAAAACAGGAGGAAAGCTTATTCTAGTGATTTGCTATGACAAATATCAGAATACAAGAATCAGGCTCTGTGGGCCCACACCAGTTTTCACACCAAAGCACTTCCATTGGTTCCAGTGGAGTCAGGCCTGATTGATACCACGAGCTCCAAATCAAGCACTTGGAGGTTTGCCATTTCAGAAGTCTGGAGCTGAAAATAAAGTCTCCTTCCCCATAAGAAGATATATCAAATGCAAACCTGAAGACTTATTTTTTCCAGGAGGGAGCAGCTGGTTCCATTCATTGGGCAAAGCCTGTGACAAAGACAGACGCCTCCTTCTCTCCTGTTCTTCCTGGAAGCATTTCTAGTTGGATCATTCATTGAGAATGAGGCATTTCTTAGCAGGACAACTTTATCAGGGGGAAAGACAGCTGATGTATTAGTGCATTCCTAAAGGGAGGAGAAAGGACAGGATGAAAAATTAAGGTGGGATAATGGGCTTCCTTCTCTCAATGGTGAATTTTGGACTACTGCTCTGGAGATGGACTGCCTTGCTTTGTGGTGGAAATAGGCGGGCGTATGGAGAGGAGAATGATAGGGCCAGATGCACAGGCAAAGCAGAAGGGGAAAAGAAGAAAAAGGAAACAGCAAGATGGACGAGGAAGAGTATTCAGTTAATCTCTTACTTAATCCAGCTGTAAATACAGTGTGTGTTGCTGCAAAACACCTTAAATAAGCATTGCTGGGTCCTCTCCTTCCTGCTACCCAGCAAATGGGAGATGCTAAAGTTCCTGCTAGAGCAGGGGCGGGCAATTATTTTGGGCAAAGGGTCACTTACTGAGTTTTGGCAAGCCATCAAGGGCCGCATGACAGGCAGCCACGAACAACTAAATATTAATTTTCTAAATGTTTTAGGGGCCCCACGGGCTGGATAGAATGGCCTGGTGGGCTGCATCTGGCCTGCGGGCCACATTTTGCTCACCCCTTTGCTACAGCTACAGATCTGTAGGGGTGAGAGGTGGTTCTCTGCATGACCTGTAAGCCTCCATGGTGTCACTGAGAGTCTGTGCGAGAAGCACTGAGGAACAGATAGAGAAAACGTGTTCAGAGGGAGAGAAAAAGCAAATCAACAGAAAATCCTAGCAGATATCTGTAGGATAAACGGTACTGGCAGCTCCATCCCTCCAATGCCCAGAACACAGCTAGGGACTGACTGGCACTTTAAATTAACTCGTCCATCTCTGGCAGCATAAAGGACCTTAAAGTGGGGAGAAATAGGCCCCTGGGACTCCCCTTGTCCAGAAGGCCTCTCCAGCTAGGGTCGAGCTGGCATAAGGATGCTTCATCGGTCTGGCTCCTACCCACTGCTGTAGGTGTTGGGATGGAGCCTAAGCATCCTGCTTTCCAGTTAGAGCTGTGCAGGAACTGGAATTTCCATTCCACAGAAATACGTGTGCCTTCATTTCTATTTTCATTGCAAATCAGAGCACAAAGCTCAAACTGTGAAAATGTCTATGGGATGGGAATTAGAAAACAAAAACAGCCCTCCATGTCAGACGAACTCAAATGGGATTGTTTTTTTAAATGTCCAAGCTGGCAAGCTAGTTCCCTGGTGGTCACCTGGCTGCCTAGTTAATGAGCTGGCTGACTTCTCTAACTAGGAAGTCTGACAGTCCACCCACCAGGCCAGTACAGGGAACCACCCAGTTGGGTGGCTGGCTGCTTAGGAAACTGGACAGCCCCGGCAGCTGGCCAGCTATGAGGCTATGAAGCAGCCTGACACACAAGCAATTGGGGAGCTAAGGATCAGGGGGGCTGAGATTCTGGCCTGCCGTGTGTAAAGACAGGCATTTTAGAGGTCTGGGTAGTTCATCAGATGAGCAGTCAGAGATGTGTAGCGTCCTACACATGCTAGCCAGCAATGGATGTCTGGGGAGGTGGGCATCTCATCTGCCCATCTCTCTGGGTGGCAGGCCCGTTGCTGATCCTGGGACCGCAGGGAGCTATGCAGGCCGGCAGGGGTGGCCCTCAGATGTTTAGGCAGACCTCACGCCTTCCCATGGAATGCACTGAGTCCATTGAGTGAGTATTTTTCTGACGTAGGCAGACAAGGTTGTTTGACAGTCTTTTATTAGACCAACTAAATAGTTGGGGAAATTGTTCTTTGCAATTTCAAAGCTTTCAGGCAAAAACACCCTTCTTCAGGCATTGACTCTTCCTATGCCTGACAAAGGCCGTTTGTGCCCAAAAGCTTGCAAAGAACAATTTTTCTGACTATTTAGTTGATCAAATAGAAGATATTGCATCTGTCCAAAAAATCTTGCCTGCCTATAGCCTTAGACCAACACGCCTACAACCAACAACCCTATTTTCTGATAGAAAATTTCCAGCCAGTTCAACTCCCAGCCTAGCACGGTGGATGCTGATTAGTTAGACTCATGTTTGTGTATTCAATGTATCATGAAGCTCTTTTATCTCTAGACACTGTTGAGATGAATAAAGTATTTAATATGGCAGATGTGGGGCGGGATCACCTGCTACCACAACCTAATCAGCCTGTCATTAGATTGGATTGAATAAACAGGAATTAAAATGTAGGCTAATGCCAGTCACCCATATATGCTAACTCCATCTAGCTTCCCCATCTTCTGACTGTCAGTATATTCATCACTGAACAGGTGTCTACAAATGCCAGTTACAGCCTGGGTCTTAAGCTTCTTTGGGAATCAGTAGAAGTACAAGCTGGCAAAGGTAGGAGACAATGGCAAGAAGCCAGTGCTACTATCCATGTAATAAAATGAATGAGGAAGAATGGGCAGTGTCACACACTAGGACAGAGATGAATGGCCTAGTTAGCTGTGATCTACAAAGAGCAAACATAGGTTGCTAATAAAAACAGGCTCATATTCCTCATTAAGGTCTCTTTATGTTTGGTCCATCTATTACTGAGTTCTGCAGATTTATATTCTGAGTCCTAACCAGAGATGAAACTCTAAGAGGTAAAGGTAGAAAGACAGGGATTGTAGCTGTGCAGATATAAGAATGGCAAAACAGAAATGTCTTTATTCACATTGTAAAGCCAACCTGTGAAATTCATTGCAACATGAAATTATTGAATCCAAGTGTTTGGTGTAAAGAGGTAGGCTGGTTCAATGACTGTTCCCTGGAGAAAATGTCAAGAAAGCTGAAGTGTCATCTCAGATCTGTTTCCAGGCATCTTTACACCTTGTCTGTTCAGACGGTAAACTCACTGGAGAAGGGTATGGCTCTCATTAGGTGTCATATATATATCACCCAGCACAATAGAGTCCCAAATGCAACCAGGACCTCTCCTGGGGTATAAATAAAAATAAGTATTCAGAAACCCAAGATGTGGAATACTGTTTCCTCTGGGTGCACAAGGGTGGATCCAGCTGGCAGCCAGACTCCATTTCCCAGTAGCCCTTGCTCACGTTGTTGCAGCTAGTTTCCATGGAGACCCCAGCAGCAGCAGTGCCATGACAGTGAGGGACCAGGGTTTCCATGGAGACTGGCCCCAGCAGCACTGGCAGGTGCAAGGCTGAGTGGGGAGCTGCTCTGTGGCAGGGGCTGGGATCTTAAAGTGGTGACAGCGTGGTCCAGAGCCAGGGCAGAGCTACGATCTGCTGCCTGCGCACCCATGCCCTAGAGCCGCTGCCTACCTAGCCATGCACCCTGCCAGTGCTGCTGAGACTGGTCTTCATGGAAACCCTGGCCCCGCGCTGTCATGGCTCTAGTGCTGTTGGGGCCTCCGTGGAAACTGGCTGCAGTGATGCAGGAAGGGGCTGGTGCTTCCCTCCACAGCTGTGGTGCCCCCCAGGACTGCCCAAACCAGGTGCCCGCAGGCAGGTGCCTCCTGGTGGGAGGTGGGGGTGCTACTACCATGGGGAGAAGCTCCAGCCGCGGGACCAGTCCACCCACCAGTAGCTCGCCTTCCCCTCCCCACTGCTGGAGAGGCAGATAGGTTTGAGTGCGTGCACAACACAAGGGTTTAAAGGGCCTCAATGTAGTGTCCCTGTTTAATCTACACATACCTCATTACAGTTTATTTTGTCTTCTGAATTTTCTGGGTGTCGCAGCACACCTGGCTGCCCTGCTTCTAGTGTGGGAAAACTGCTAGGGAAAAGCCCTGGCAGGGATAATGAGCACAGCTGCAAGTTGCCAGGGTAACTAATGCGAGTCAGCTGACCTGAAGGGGCAGGGCCTGGCTCTTATAAAGCCCAGAGCCAAGGCCAGGCTGGCAGTTCTCTGCCAGCAGCCAGAGGGGCAGGAGCTCTGGGAGACAGGATGCGAGTACAGCTTGTGAGTGCTCCAGAGGCTGGAGCAATGAGGCAAAAGTATAGCCAGGAGGCTTGTTTTATTAGTGGTTGTACACCAGTGGTTTGGGTGAGGCTATAAGGGGTTGGAGGAGGCCTCATAGAGACCCACAGGGTGTGGGGCCCTGGTGCCAGGGAAGGCGCAATCTGGCGCCAGTGAGGGTGCAACACGGGGTGTGGAGACCCCAGACCCAGAGAGGGGCAGGGTAAGCCCCAGACAGGGGGGCAGCACATTGAGAAGCCTGAGAAGTCCTGGTGGGGGCATGATGAACCCTAGGAGAGGGCCAGGGTTAGAGAAAGCCCAGTGGGGCACAGAAGGTCCCTGAGAAGGGGGTGTTGTTGAGAAGCCCAGGACAGGTGTAGCGAGTCTGGTCGCAGGCTAGTGTGGCGACAGACCTCAGCCATTGCAGGGTGCTGCAGTGGACCCTGGAGGAAAGGGGTTAGCAGCCCAGCGCACCTAGAGAAGGGCAAGCTGCTGCGGTGGTCCTCGGTCAAAGGGGATAGCAGCATGGAATGCCCGGCAGAAGAGAGGACCCAAAAGACCGGAGGCTTGCTATAGGGTCCCGGTGCGGACAAGGGTCCCTGAGTGGGACGATACTTTTAGGGAAGGCCCAGAAGGGGCACCAAGACCCCAGAGAGGGGGACACTTTTTGGAGAAGGCCCGGAGTGGGGCATAGAGAGAGAGAGTGCCAGGAAGGGGCACTACCGGAGAGAATACAGAGAAGACCTGAGAGCTGGCTAGAGTACAGAGAAGGCCCGAGAGAGCGGGCAAGCTTGATTTCGACATACCAACATCTTTCACATCTGCGAGGCTTGGGCATGGTATTAGGGGTTGGTCGGAGCCACGCGTAGCCCATAAGGCTAGGGTGCCTGGGGAGCACCCAGTATGCAGGAAGAGCATCTAGAGTCCGGAAGACCACGGGGACAGAGGTCCCGATACGCCCAAGGCAGTATAAGGCAGCCTCCCAAACTTATTTAAGAACAAGATGTGGCGGGTGAAAATTTGAGGGTGCCTTGGGCTGGCCTAGACATGGCAAGAGGGACCTCAGGGAGATCATGGCCCTCCCTGGCGGAGCCTGCTGTGACACTGGGACTGACCTGTTCAACACCCTGAAAACCAGCAAATGCAAAAGATGGCCTGGTCTTCCTTCTCACTCCTTTTCTGGGACTCAATTGTAAGGGTTATATGATAATGTTTTACAAAAATAAGTGCATTCATGGATTTTCAGGATTTAACCAGAGTGGAGTAAAAACACACTTAGGCATCTGAGTCCACTCTGGTGTCTAACTGGTGGAAAAGAATCTGGCCCCTAATATCCAAGCTTCCTGGCTGATCCAAGCAGGAGTGTGCATGTGACTTGGGGGATGTTTGTGGCTATATAGCCAGCAGAAGGAGCAAAGTAGCTGAAAAAGAAGAGGAAAGAGAAGGAAGGCACTTGTTGGAAAGGTTTACAACTGTGAAGGGTGGGTTGGAAGCTGATGGCTTCATGCTTTTTACCCTGTCCTTTACTACAAGAACAAGGGATCACCACATGAAATTAATGGCCAGTAAATTCAGAACCAATAAAAAAGCTATTCATCTTCCTCTTGTGTATAGTCAGCCTGTGTAATTCATTGCCACCAGGGGTCGTGGAGTCTAATACTGCAGCTGGATTTATAAAAGGGCTGGACAATTTTATGATCAATAACGACAGTTTTAGCTTGGTGGGTTCAGACTCGGGCAGGCCAGTGTGTGCTGGAAGGAATAAGCCAGTCACAGCTGTGGGGAAGGAGTGGATTTTTCCACTCTTTGTAATAGATATCTATGCACATCTGGGCAGTTATATTATGGAGATCTACCTTCATTTGACATGTCAGTCACGGTCTGTCACCAAACTGGATAGACTAACTGGATGTTACAAATTCTGCAGGGGGGCAAGAGGGATTTATGATGGGAATCTGTATAGTATAAATTGCTATGTTTCTATAAAGATATTTAGTCCTGAGTGAGACCCAAACCTGCATCCACCTGGAGGGCTGGGTGGCAACTTGGTGGAGCTGCCTGTAGTGGGGCAGCTCCTATAAAATACTGCAGTGTTGCAATCTCCTTGGTTGGAGAATGTCAGGATGATATTCCTTAGCCTAACACACACTTGCTGAGGTGTTAGGCAGTCAGCAGCAGTTCTTATCTGTTGCTCTTTGGCAGTAACTACAGTCACTGAGACACTGAGAGTGCGTCCAGACAGGCATGAATGTTGGTTCCCCGGAGACAAGTAGCTGCGGCACAGCTAGTTGTCCCCAGGGAGCACCCGTGCCACATGCGCTTTGGCATGCAGCGAGTTACCTTGGCCCCAGCAGCCTTACCTGGAGTCCTGGGGCTGCAGCTGCAGCGATCCTGCTGGGCAGAGTCTGGCCAGCAGCCACAGCGCAGCTCCAGGTGGCCCACTTCCGCTCTTCAGCAGTACGTACTGCTCAAGAGTGCACTGTTCTGGGTTTTTTCCTGCATTTTTTTTGTTTTTATTTTGGATATCCAGGAATCGAGAAAACTCGTGGGGGGGGGGGGGGGGGAACCGTGCCGGGCATGCATGGGCGGGGGGCACTTGCAGGTGTAAAACAGCTATAATGTGTGG
>JAGPOW010003022.1:6440630-6476016 GCA_030014935.1 Caiman crocodilus | reverse complement strand
GGCAGTTCTGAAATACAGAAAAAGAATTGCATGGGGTTGAACAAAATGATTTCTCTCTCATACGTTCCATTGTAACATGGGGGGGGGGGTTGGGGGGGGGGCAGTCGAACTTAATAAAAAATGAAGATTTCTAAACAAAAAGGCAGTTTAAATTAAAACAAAAAAAATGAATCGTGCTTCAAAACCTATTTATGGCAGTGTTTAAACTTTGGCAGAATGGTTTTTACACTTTTTTTCACAAAAATATCCGTGTCTCAGGCAAATAGGCAAAACCTCTGGTTTTCATCAGATTTTGCTGAAAAAAGATGTGGACAAAAAACCCATTAACGTTCTAGCCCTCTCCTGAATCTGTGGTTCTTTCTTCTGCCGTTTTCATTTCCTCTCTCCTAAGTAAGGGCATGAAGGACCGCAGCCCTTCACCAGAAAAGAGCAGAGAAGAAGACTGAGCATCTATACTCACCAGCTTGTTCCCTCTCCATGAATCAATCCTATTCTAGAGCCACTGTACTTCTGACTATCAGGAGTCCAATAGGTGGTTGAAATGTGCCCTGATCCACAGAAGATGTGAGTCTCTTCTAGAGCCTGACCCCTTTAGCCACATTCTAGTCCACCTATTAGATAAATAAGTGAACTCAGGCACCAAAATCTGATTCTTTTCCACCCTGCTTGAGTCCCTGAAAGAAGAGTTAATACAAAACGTCCTCCTCTGCCTCTTCCCTGCTCTTCTGGGACTCTGTCTACACATGTGTGCCCTTAATGTGCCCTAAAAATGACAATTTAAGACTATGTAAGCCTAAATTGGATACCTGCATAAAGCAGGTATCCAATTTAGGTGCAAATAGCTAAGTCGCATTAGTGCACATGTAGACGCACTAACGCGCGTTAATGCAGTGCGCGTCAATGGACGCACACACACTGCATTAATGAGCATTAGAATGTCGCCACGTAGTAATGTGGCTTAGCTATTTGCACCTAAATTTAATGCACATTAGCATGTCCATGTGTAGATACACACCTAAATCACCTTAATGCACCTTAGGCAAAGGTGCATTAAGTTTAGGCGTGTGCAAATAAATATGAAGACATGCCTGTGTCCACTTATTTACCCAACAAGTCTCTTCCTCTGCAGAAATTTCTCTTCAGGTCCCTGAATAGTACCTGTTATATAAGTTGTTTCCTTTTAAGACCTCTGAAGAGGCTGAGGGCGAGGGAAGGCAAAACACTTGAGTATGAGCTGGGATTCTCTGATATGGCCAGGCCCTGGATCATTGATCCCACTGTTCCCTTCCCTTACCAGTGTACTTAGCCAAGCCTTTGTCCACCTACCCATCTCCAGTCGGGTCCATAGTTATATAGTCATAGACGCCAACCCTCGAAACAATGAGTAGCAAAAGGAGCCTCGAGGCTTGCATCATCTTTGACATCTTCCTGGAGACACCTCATATTTGGGGCTGTACTTTTAGCAGAGATACTCACTTCATTAAGATAAAGGAAGGGAACTATTATTCTTGCAGGAATTTTTTTTTTCTTTTTTGAAAAGTTACAAACAACCTCAAGGAATAGGGTTCTGAAGCTTCCCTCCCCTAGAAAAGCTCCTTATTGCAAGTAGGTATTTAAAAGTAGTATTGAAAGTAGGGTAGGTATTTTTCAAGTAGTATTTAAAAAGGTTTGTTAATGCAGCCTATTACAGTCAGCAGCTGTACGTACAGTAACCACAGGTGGCCAGCACTTGAGTTCTGATCTCCACTGAGAATTTTTTAGCGTGAAAGAGAAATTTAGTTCCACCGTGTAAAATAGTTTAACACTTTATACTATGGTCATATTGCTTAGCTCCTATGCAGAGCTTCCCACCGCCAGTGTACTTTCCAAAAGGAAAATATCCCCAGTTTACTGATGGGGAAATCAAGATACGGAAAAGGGAAGTGACTTGTCCAGGTCAGCTACAAAAGTATAATATAGCCTTTCTGAATCCTTGATCCTTGTAGCTCAGATCTGCCCTCTGTTGTTCCAGACTGTGGCTTACCTCTGCAGCCCCTTGTCCAGCCTTGGTGCTAACCACTAGGCCTGATGACCCTGTGAGCCTGTGACATCAGCTGACACCACTTAATATGTCAATTCAACTTTCAAAGACTCCAGTTCGATGACATGCCTTAAAACTGTAAAATAGACAACTCTTTGTGTTATGCCTACCCCAACCTGGCACTCTTGCTGTAGCTGCCTGGAGATGGATGGAGCAGGTTTAAGGTCTCCATCAATAGCTGAGGCTCTGTTGCCCCCCTCCCTATTGGACCTAGCTGGCTGGATGACAACACTTGACTGGCCATTTTCCCTATTTAAGACCAGGGTGGGAAAGAGGAAGCGCTCCGGGTGCCTATACATGTGCTCGGATGTGCTCTAATTAGACTGCATCAGAGCAGACTAGATTAATCAAGTCTGACGTGTTCCAATCCGAATGCTCCGGTGTGCTGCAGTGCCATGTATTCAGCATCCCCCATTTCAAGATGGTGGCAGGGGTGCTTTAACTCAAGCTTGTCAAACCCTATGGTTTAGCTAGTCAAAGTAAAACTCATTAATTAAAGGGCCCCTAGCACCATTTTGGAACTCAGGACACCGAATATACGAGACACTATGGCATTTTAATTATAGCAGCTGCTGAGAGCCACTCTAAAACAGGCCCCCTTCCCCCCCAACCCCAAAACACATGTATACGTACCCATAGAGAACAGGGTTTTTGACCCAGCTTGCCTCCACATCCTTTGGTTTGCTGCATGCCTGCCTGACACTGGCTGTGAGATTACAGCCTGGTAAGCCCGCGTCCTGACCGCCCCCCAGGTCTCGCTGCCCACTGTCCTAGCACTGCCATTGTGCAGACTTGTAATAGATACTGTGGAGGTTTAGCTGAAGTTTCCTGGTGAGCACTAAAAACAGCTTTTAAAACCTAAGTGAACTTAGTGCAAGGACAATTAATTTATAGAACCTTAGAGTATAATTATTGCCAGCTGTTTCAAGTATACCTTTTGCTGGTAAAACAAGGTGTTTGCATATTACTTTGGCTTAGGATTCAAAATAGCGTCATATATGCCTTGACTCCTTTTTCACCCCACATGTAATATGGGCTGAACCCTATCGATCAAAGTCAAAAGTCAATTCAAACCTAAAAGCTCAGCAGCATTAAAGCATGCCACTTCTGTAGTCAAGAGCATGCAAGGGAGTTATGTGGCTGCCATCACATCCAGTCACTTGTGGCACCTGAGGCCTAAATTTCTGTAGCTGAGTCAACTGCTGGCGGCCTTTTGCACAAGGGCAGCCAGAGCATGGCATAAATGCACGGCTCCAGCCATAGAGAGGCACTTTAACCACTCTGCCCCTTCACTCAAATCCTATCAAAAGTCACTCTTCATAACTGTTAAAACATCTTTTCTTCATTTCTCTTGTTATGAACAGAGGTGAAAAGGGAATTCAGCATCACAGCTAATTTTTAGTCATCATAAATGTCCTTAATTAACAAACCTAATTTTTCTCCAGCTCTTCTTTCCCCACTGGGCTATTTTAAATATAGAATATTATGTTCTGGATTCTAATTTCACTACAGCCGGTTTAAATCAGGAGTCATTTCCACTGAAGTCAGCATTTCTGCCTATGTGCAGTGAGTATCAGAACAAACTCAGATCTTGTGCGGCACTTCCAATGGGATGACTGAGGTATATTTCAACTTTGTTTCTCTTCTGTGCTAAATTTAAACTTGTCAAGGCAACATTTCTAAAGTAAACTAGAAAAGGAATAAAGAAGGGATTTGGGCAGGAGATGTTCCTTGAGGTCTGACAGAGAGAGCTGAATCAGATCATTTCATTGTCTTGGGGCCTTGTTACGTGCTAATTGTAGGCAGCTTCTGGAGCTCTTAGCCCCTGGATTGTCCATACATTAATACCAGAAACAATTTTAAGCACTCCTTATGCAGCGTAAAGTTATACCACCCTAGGGCAGATTTATCCTAGCTCGTGTACCATTAATATGTGCCCCTCATCACAGACAAGCTGCCCAAGTGGCAGTCATTGAGTATCCCAAGATGCAGTGTCACTTCCTGCATAGTCCTGTCCTGTGTGGACAAACTTTCCCTCCCCTGAACTCTACTGCCCAGGAGGTGGTCCTGGCACCAAGCCAATTCCCTCTCCTGCCCTAGGAGGCATGACTTTCCCTCTCCCAGGTGGTGCAACCCTGTGCAAAAAGCCTGCACAGCGCATGCCAGCTAGTCAGGCTGTAAGGCATGGACAGGAGCAAGAATGGGGTTCAGGGTGAATGGGGGAGAGCAAGGTAATGGGCTGGACCAACTCAAGTCCCTGGGGCTTCCTTCCTGAGACAGGGCCAGTAGCTCCCCCAAAAGTGCCTTCTCTAACTGCTCCTAGCTATCCCAGAAAGCATCCCCAGCACTCCCCACACCCCATTCCCAACTCCCAGTTTATTCAAACATAAGACCTTCTTTAATTGACTTCCTCTTTACTTCTTTTTAAATTATTATGTTTTACTTCTTTTTATTTAATCCTTCTGTAGCTGACTTCCTTCATTTCACTGCTCTTCTCCACCCATATTTCATTTCTGTCTCCCATTTCATTACCCACCTCCATGCTATTAACTCTACAACTGCCAGCCTCATGTTCCCAACCGCCTCCCCAACAACCCGTCTCTCACACATCTCCACCTAGGGCAGGGATAGAAATGTCCCTGGCACACCAGCCCTGCTGTGGCAACTCATAGCTATAGGTCCTAGTCAGGCTCCTGTTTGCCAGTCCCCAAGAACAAGTCACAGCTATGCAGGTGGGGGACAGTGAAAGAAGGTTTTTAGCCTTAAGGTGTGGCTGCTCCAAACTCAAGCTAAGAGTAACTCTACCTAACATTTGAGCAGCTCAAAGTGCAATGTGCAACATGGCCCTTCTTCATGATTAAACTAGTTCTGTTAGTCACTTATTTTCTTAGTGTGTGTTTTAACTATATAGGACCTATTCTACATATTAGGACTGGAATGTCCCAGAATAGGACCTAGTTTCCAGAAAAATCATGGAGCAGGTCCTCAAGGAATCCATTTCTAAGCACTTGGAGGAGAAGTGATTAGGAACAGTCAGCATGGATTCACCAAGGGCAAGTCATGCCTGACCAACCTGATTGCCTTCTATGATGAGATGATAGACTGTATCAAAAGCCTTGCTAGAGTCCAGGTATATCACGTCCACTGCATTCTCCACGTCCACAGTCTACAGTCCATTCATCCAATTTCCTTAGCTTGCTTGCAAAGATGCTGTGGAAAAGTGGATACAAAGATGCTGGATTGCTGGGTTCCATGGGTAGTAATCAATGACTTGAGGTCTAGCTGGCAGCCAATATCAAGTGGGATGTTCTAGGGGTTGGTTCTGGGACCAGTTTTATTCAATATCCTCATTAATGATCAAGCAGATGGGATGGAGTGCACCCTCCACAAGTTCATGGATGACACCAAGCTGTGGGGAATAGTAGATATGCTGGGAGGTAGGGCTAGGTTCACGGTGACCTAGGCAAATTGGAGGATTGGGTCAAAAGAAATCTCATGAGGTTCAACAAGGACAAGTACAAAGTCCTGCACTTAGGATGGAAGAATCCTATGTACCACTACAGGCTTAGTACTAACTAGCTGGGGAGCAGCTCTGCAGAAAAGGACCTGGGGGTTACAGAGGACAGTAAATTGCATATGAGTCAACAGTGTGCCCTTGTTGCCAAGAAGGCTAACAGCATCCTGGGTTGCATTAGTAGGAGCATTACCAGTAGGTAAAGGGAAGTAATTATTCCCCTCTATTCAGCACTGGTAAAGCCACATCTGGAGTACTGTGTTCAGTTTTGGGCCCCCCACTACAGAAAGGATGTGGACAAATTAGAGAGAGTCCAGTGGAGGGCAATGAGAATGGTTCAGGGGATGGAGAACATGACTTATAAGGAGAGGCTGAGGAAACTGAGCTTATTTAGTTTGCAGAAGAGAAGACTGAGGAAGGATTTGATAGTAGCCTTTTAACTACCTGAAGGGAAGTTCCAAAGACGATGAAGCTGGCCTGTTCTCACTATTGTCAGATGACAGAACAAGGCGCAATGGAATCATGTTGCAGCAAGAGAAGTTTAGGTTGTTTTTTAGGAAAAGCTCTTTCACTAGGAGGGTGATGAAGCACCGGGACCCAAAGAGGTGGTGGAGTCTCTACTCTTAGAAGATTTTAAGGCCCAGTTCAATAAAGCCCAGACTGGAAGGATTTAGCTAGGGGTGATCCTACTTTGAGCAGGGGGTTGGACTAGATGACCTCCTGAGATCCCTTCCAACCCTAATGTTCTGTGATTCTATAATTCTTAAATATTTAATTAGCTATGAGGTGTTAAGTTATTAATGTATATGACCTTTGCAGGAATGAAAATTCCCCAGTAGTTTTTAAATGGATACAGTGCTACATCAGCAGCACAGCAATCTCCAGTGTGTTTCTAATTTATCATTTCTTCTGATGAATACCATCCACATTAAGAAAGCCAGGCCCTTACCTTGTAGTTGTCATTTCCATGCGACTAAACAGTGAATGGGAACCTGAAGGACACTGGCATACTTCATGCACAAGATTCACTACAGAAATGAAACCAAGGCACACATTTTGGAACTGTATCCAGCTTTCAGACTACATCCAGTCTGGGATCCAGTCTGGGCATGTTTGCGAGGTATTATAAGCAAAGTGACAGTGCGTCCCCTGTACAATGTTGCTAAGAGTAAATAAAACCTCTGGCTGGGTCACAAGGGCAGGCTGTATGAGTCAGTTCAGGACGGAAGATCTTGGAGTTGCATACACAATACTCTACTCCTCTCAAGGAGACTGTTGCGCATCAGGATCCCAGGGGCAACTATGATGCTCTCTGGTGGCTCCACGACTGTGTTCTGCTCTGCCCCTAGGGTGCCCTCCCTTCTGTCTCGCTTGCCATGCCTTAATGTAATAAGATTAAAATGAGGCTGTCCCCAGGCTTTCACATAGGCTCTGTCTAACTGAACTCACACTAGGGTTCCCTGGAGCCCTATTGATCTCTCTACACTGTTCCCAGGCTGCTTGTTGGGCAACTGAAGTCGTAGGGGCCAAATGTGTGGCTCTATTCATCCCCTACGCCACGCCCCAAGACTTGCGGGTGTTACTGTGATGTTGTTCATCTGTTGGGGCTTCAGCCTCCTCAGCTGCTGTCCCTTTCCTCTTAGCTAGACCTTCTAGCTCATGCCCACTGTGTCAGACCTGGCTTTGAGGCATCAGCTCTGGTCTAGCTCTCTTGGGTACCAAGCCTCTGGCCCCTGTCTGGATGTGCCCCTCTTGGGCACTTGGCCCCTACCCCCTGTGTGGCTCTCTGGCTTCACACTGCCCACTTCAACCTTCACTTGGGCCTTGAGCCTGCTCCTGGCAGGGCTGAAGACAATTGCGTGCCCCACAGGCACTAATGGGTCCTCCATATAGTCCCACCCCTTACAGTCCCAACCCAAACCACCAATATCGCTTCAACACAAACACTAAGCCCCTAGACTATAATACAAACATAAAGGGGAATGAGCCCTCTTCCCCTTAAGAGGGAACACCTTCCCTCACCCCTTGTGCCAGGCACATCTCCTAGGCCCGGGCACTTTGTGAGCTCCCCAAGCCTCCCTGGTCCCACAGGCAACATAGCAGTCAGTCTAGCATCCCCAGGTAGCTCTCCTGGACAGGAGCCCTTACTCCTGCAGCTTGCAGGGCTAGACTATTTGCCAGCTCAGGCCCTGGGCTCATGCCTCACAGGGCCCTACCCTCTTCCAATCAGCAGACTACCCTGGTCTGTCTGCAGGTGCCTACTTAATTGCCCCACTGCCATGGCAACCTGCAGCTGCTGAGCTATGCCTGGCCTGCAGTGTCCCCCTCGTTGGGCTGTTTCTTTCTGAAAGGAACTGAGATCCCCAGGCCCTTTGTTACAAAGACCTTATGTTTGTTCCC
The DNA here is from genome assembly GCA_030014935.1 of Caiman crocodilus. Taxonomy (NCBI): domain Eukaryota; kingdom Metazoa; phylum Chordata; order Crocodylia; family Alligatoridae; genus Caiman; species Caiman crocodilus. Next base: position 6,468,022 of record JAGPOW010003022.1, on the reverse strand, counting down.
CCTCTTCAAAATGCAAGTCATCCAGTGCAAGTTTGGGCTGGCTCTTCAGCTTGGTGCATTGGCTGGTCTCATGAGAGAGACTGGGACATGCAAAGCAGCTTTGACAGTTAGTCTGGGATCCTAAACAGCCCCTTCCATACTTGGCTCTTTAATGGCTGGAGCTTGTACATTGCTAGTGCATTGCAGCCCAAGAACTCTATCCATGAAACACTTACACCATGCAGTAACGTAACTTGGAGGGGTGAGGGTGAGACCAGAGCAGAAACCTGGGTGCCCACTCTGGGAGTTGTATGCACAAAAAATAGCTGCAAGTTGCGACTGGGCAGTGCTTCTGCTGCCCAAATGTGCAGAACTGCCCTGTTACACCTCTGCTTACATGAAACATGCACCAAAACAGCGCACTGGCTTGCTGAGAATCTGGCCTTTATTTTTACACCTTCAATAATATTTCCAGCCTAATCACTGGATGAGAAACAAACCCAGGAAAAATTTGAAATAAAAATAACTGCCTCTTGAATATATTCCTATATAGGGAGATGTTTGTATAGGGGGAGAAGAAAAGAGGAATGGATGGCTATGTAATATGCTTACACATATTACATATTGCATGGGTACTGACAAATTCTGGGGTAATAAAAACATTATATTTACTATCAAAGTAGAACTATATCAAACCAGTGTACTGGCAGTACTACCCTGTGATGGGAAATAACTTCATTAAATGAAACAGTTATCAGAAGGCTGAAGGCAGCGGAGACAGCAATTCTTTCAAACATTGCAGATGTACAGTGGGAGGGCTTTAAGACAAATGAAGACATTGGATTAATAATAGGGCATGGGGTCAGGATATGGCCTTGGCTATACTTGAAATGCCTTCAGTGGTGGGGTGCAGCCAAAGACAAACAGGCCCCAGATACCCAAAGAAAATAAAAAACACAACTAACATCAGTTTGAACATGAGGCTGACCCCAGCTAGACACCCGGATACTATACACAGGGACACAATGAAGCTGGTCTTAATGGAGAAACAACCCCTGGACAGGAATGAATAGCAATGCATTGTGACTTCTGTTTCTGCACAGATGCTCTGGGGATAAAAAGAGCATAATATATCTGCATAGTACTCAGGAGGCAATTGTTTCAATGTCTTGTCCCTGAGGCTGCAAAGGCACATTTGACAACATGACTCAAGTGCACCCTACAGGCCAAAACAACAATGCATTTTGTTATCCCTTGGATTTATATATCATGGTTCTAAAAGATCTGATGTGAGTTGAAACAGGGACTCAAGAAACAGAGATGAGGGCACTGGAACTGATGCCATAACTTATTTTTATACTTTGGTGGCTAGTTTCTTTCAAAAGGGTAGTGGGTTAGGGCTGCACATTTTGCATTCTTGTCTAGCAAATTAGGATCCCCGGGAGCCCATCATCTATGTAACACGAATGGAATACGTGGTTTATTCATTCATGCAGAGCTACATCATTCTAGTCCTGGGGATATGGTTTCCTTAGAATACATTATAACTTTTCAAGGAACAAACTTTTCAAGGGCAAAAACTCTGTGCTTGCTGTTATCACTGTTTCACCTACATTTTCTGAGCCAGGTCCTCATGACAGCAGGTTTAAGAACTGCAGTTCCTGAAAGATTCAAATCTGACTGTGCTTAGGGATATCTTTTTTTTTCCATTGAAACTACATTGTGACAGAACATTGGTATTGTGCTATATTAAAATTTTTGGAAGTGTCTGCTTTCCTTAGGAGGTTTATTTTCAACCTAAATGCTCAGAAGCTGAAAAGCAAAATATTTTGTCCAAACACCCAAAATATTGCAATCTGGGCATGCTGACAATGTGTGTCATAGAGATTATAGTTCAAATGTCTTAGGTCTCTACTTTCTGCTAAGTACTCTAGCTGACCTTTATGGTGGACCAAGGCCAGGGACCCAGGGATGCACTACCTTTCCTTCCCGAGAGGAAAAGCCGGGGTGGGTCATGGAAAATACCTGACCAGGAAACCTGACCCATAGAAAAGAACAGTAACACAAAGCAGGGAAATGGCCTCATCAAATCAAAATATTTATTCTTTCATCCCAAATGTTTCACCATGAATTGTTCTGACATACCCATTTTTCCCTACAGGAGACGAAAGAAAATGACTAGTTTCAGCAGTATGTAATAGCTTGTGTCCCTTACCCTGCAGCCAGGTCCTTGCCTCATAAGTGTGTTCCCATAACCCTTCAAGTCTCCATTAATTTCAATCTGATTGTAGGACCACAGTCCTTGGTTGTGAGTCCAGTCCATTTCTCTTTCATGGGTGTATACAACTTATGGGTGGAGATACTTAATATCAAATTAAAAGGAGTGGGGATTTGTTGCACATCAGTGGATTGGTGGTAAGTGTTTCATCCGACTCCAATAGGGCCCATTTTGCACTGCTCTAGTAGGCATCTATGCAGTGGGACAAAGGCTTTGGAATAGCCGTGCACTGAAGGAATAGTATGTACCAGCAGCCCTGATAACTGGGCCCCCAAGCCTTACTGTTATTAGTCAGTAGTATGAGTGTGCAGAATTGGACGCTTAATTTTAACTCAGCCTTTAGTCATGCAAAGCACCCATTGCTTTTGATGGCTTTGATGATACTTTTGGCTAAATAACAGCAGAAAAATATAGGGTGAGGATTTAAAGATGTGGCGCTTAGTGAGGAGTTTAACGCAGCATAGGTGAACAAGAATCCCTGCAGTTGTGAGAGCTGAAATAACTTCACAGAATCGTGAATGGCATTTTATGGGTCATCATCTATCAAAATCATGGGTGAGCAATGAACAGGGTTGAGGATGGGTGATTTAATAACAAACAAACAGATAAAGTACTCTGTTCTTATGGAGCATGGATATTATTTCATTTTCTATTTACTGTCAGGACCTCTGTGATAAATAGCCCCTCATAACTTGGATTCTCATGAACTGAAGTTATAAAACTTAATTGCATCCCCCCCCGTGTTTTATTAGGGCAGAAATGAATTTTGATGAATCCTCCAACATTCATAATTTGCTATAATCTTATTGTTTTGCTCTTTGTATTGGTAGCTTTGGCATTCACTCAGGTCAATAATTCTGTCAGGCAGGAGTGACTGTACTCAAAGAGCAGGATTTAAAGGATGGAAAGCTGCATCTCATCTCTGGGAGGCACTGACAAAATCTTGGGATTAGCACTGGCTGAATGAGTTTGGATGAAGTCGGCATCCTCCCACAATGAAATCCTTGCCTGCTATGAGCCTAATGGAGACTTAGAAGATTCATGGGTCTTGCATTAGCTCAATGCACAGAAGTGACTCGCAGCACCCAAGAACCATTCCTGTAGGGTACAGAGATGGTGGATGTGCCAGGAACACATGGGTGTTCGCCATATAATGAGTTTCATGCAGGTAACTCGAGTAATAAAGAACCAGGGGGAAGAAAAATAAACAGATGGAACAGAACATATGGTGTGTACACTTCTACCGAGATTCATCTTTAACCTTCATGATCTCTTGATGGGACTGGAAGTCTTGCTGAAAATAGACCCATGGATTTCTCAGCCTATCCTGCATTTCCAATACTCCTAAATAGAGGAAAAGTAGTTAAATACATCCAGAGACATGATTTGAAATAATATGTCCCTCCGTGGACTTTGCTATTGATTGCATCAAAACGGCTGTCAGCTACCCCTTTGGAGAGAAGCCTCAAGCTGCATTGATCTGCTTTGCAATTAATGTTCAAGATACTGCACTGTGTATAAATGGAGTCCAGACAAGTGTACTCCTGTGCTTTACCTGTTAAAGCTATATGCACATATTAAGAGCTTGATTTCAAGCTGTAGTCAATACAGGGGTGTAAATTATTCTGGCTTTCCAACTTTGCTCTGGGTTTGCCCAGTGCCACAGCAGTATGCTTGTAGTATGGGCATAGTCCTTCCTTACTGCATGGAAGTGAGGTGAAGACAAATGCAAGCAGGTGGTGGTCAGATGCTATGGTTAACAAGCTTTGTAAGCAGGTGTCAATTGTTCACATCGTAGTGTTTTTTTCATTAAAAATGATTTTTCAACCAAAAATGAATATTTTTTAACTTGGTTAAGAGTTCCCATTTTTAGAAGACAGATGATACTGGTTTAAAAAAAAAATGGAGATTTTCAATTTGTTTTTGTTTTGTTTTTGAAAATATATTTTTTTTCACCAAAGATTGCTTCCGATTTCCAAATACCAGTATCTTTTTTTCAGTTTTACTTTTGTTGACAAAAAAATTCCCAAAACAATATATTTATGTAACATTCACTTAAAAAAGAAATGCATTAATCACCCAGCGCAGTGCCAAAGTATCCAAACAGACAGTTCGCAGAGAGAGACTCATGTAGGAGAGGCTGCTGATCTCGATGTGTATGATGGATTTCATAGCTTTTTCTGAGGAAATTCTCTGCAGATGTACAGGAAGTGACCTAGGCTTTGTTTGGATGCTCCTCAGTCAACAGAATGGGTAAGAAAATGGTCAGTTATTTACATGAATAAAATATGGAGGTGGGAGGAATAAAAAATATTCTTTAAGAAACTCGACTCACAACGTTGATTTTATGACTTTTTTCAGCTTGTGAAAATAATACAAGGTTTTCTGTCCAACAGCAAAACAACACTAGAGCATTCATGGAGGGATTTTACTCCATGATAACATCAGCATGGGCTTTGTGTGCTTAAGGAGCGCGGCTCTCTTCCTTGGATATCTTAAGTGTATTTTAACAACCCTTGCAGCAGTGGGACATAAACAATGCCCTCTTCCTTAACATTCATTATTAACGATTTGGATGTGGGGGTGAAGAGCTCATTGGCCAAGTTTGCGGATAACACCAAGTTATGGGGAGTGTGGTCGGGTTTGAATACGGGCTACAGATACAGGTGGGCCTAGACAGGCTAGCAAGTTGGCAGATTGGAAGCTGACAAAGTTCAACATTGGGAAGTGTAAAGTGCTCCACATCAGGATAAGCAACCCCCAACACACCTACAGGCTTGGTGGCATCAAACTGACTAGCACCATGACTGAAAGGGACCTGAGGGTAATAATAGACCACAGTATGAATATGAGTGAACAGTGTGATGCTGTAGCCAATAGAGCAAATACTACTCTGGCATGCATCAATCAATGCATCTCCAGCAAAGCCAAGGAGGTGATTCTTCCACTCTACTCAGCACTAGTGAGACCACAGCTGGAGTAATGCATCCAGTTCTGGGCACCGCACTTTAACAAGAACATGGACAAGCTTGAGAGAGTCCAAAGAAGAGCTGCCCATATGAGCAGTCTTACACAGCAAACCATGTGAGGAAAGACTGAGAGATCTGGGACTCTTCATCTTAAAAAAGAGAAGGCTGAGAGAGGACCTGGTAGCAGCTTACTGATACATTAAGGGAGTACATCAAGGGCTGTTGATGAACAACTGTTCACAGGGCACCCTTGGGGAAAACCAGGAGTAATAGCCACAAATGCCTGGAAGACCGATTCGGGCTCAACATTAAGAAAAACTTCTTCACTGTCAGGGTGACCAGACTGGAATAAGCTCCTTTCAGAGATGGTGCAATCAACGCCCCTGAAAATGTTCAAGAGGAGACCGGACACTCACCTTGCTGGGATCACCTGACCCCCAGTTATCTTTCTTGCTTGCTGCGCGGAGCTGGACCCAACGATCTTCCAAGGTCCCTTCCAACCTTGCAATTTATGAATATGAATCCTCCTGCTGTATCTGTGTCAGGTTAGGGTCGTCTTTGGTGTGTTGGGACAATTGAGTCTTGAATTTGTCACCATGCTTGGCACTGAACCATCAGCAGTTCTGCACCAAGTGTACAACAGGTGTGAATACCAGGACTATCCTACAAACCCACACAACAATCTTGATAACAAAGGTGCAATTTAGAACAGCCCTCAGTAGAGGCATAACGTGCCAGCTCCCAGCAGCCTCTGTCTATCTGGGAAGAACACACTCCCTTCCATCTTTGAGTTGAGGAGTAAACCTGCCCCTGATCAAAGTTAGCTTGAACTCAGTTTCCCCTCTGTTCTATTTCATCAGGGTTGTTTTTTTTTTCCCCCCCTTTAGTGGGTTTTGGTTTTTTTTTTCTTTCACGCACTAAATGTTTAATGACTGCTTTAAGCATTCAGGCACCATGAAGTTTCAAAAGTTCTTGCATTCATTACATTTAAAACCCAAATCAAACAAAAAAAAAAATGATTGCCTGAAGGCAAATCTATTTTACTTTGTCATAAATGGCCAGCGTGACATGCAAAACAAAAGGACTAGATGAGTAGTGCAGCCAGAGAGAGAAAAAAAAAAGCAGCAGGAAGATTTTATCTGTGGAGCTCAGAAATGAAACAGTTTAATTTTATCCCGATTAAGCAAAAAAGCAATATACATTCATGTTTGGTCTCCCTGCCCTTTAGTTTATTGTGTTTTGCTAAAATGTTTCTGTGGCTTAGCTAACAGGTCTCAGAATCTGTGACCAATTTCTACCTTGGCAGTGAGGTTTCCATAACGGCTTGTGACCTAAAGTGAGTAAAATTATGAATTCTTCACCCCCTGAATATAGATATGTTTAGTATATATACATATATAACATATATATATATGTGTTTAGTTGCTGTTTACTATTCAGCCAGAATAGATAGGAAAATAGATGCATAAGGAAATATTAGGACTCTGGTGAACAAATAAGACAGCTAGAACTCAAGCTCTGTGGAAACATCTTCATTTCTGTTGGTCCTCTTTAAAAAGGTCTTTGATTGCATAACGTGGCAAGCTGGGGGCAGCTCGTGTCAGAGCTGGTAGCGCTAAACTAGGGACGTGCAAAACGGGCTGTATTCGATTTGGATTTGGCCCAAACTGAGGACAGCAATTTGATGAATTGATTCAGCTCACTGTCCCTGATTCGATTCAGCCAAATCTGAATCTAAAGATTTGATGCTGATTCAGAGAATCAGCAATTTGGCCATAGACACAGCTGGACATGTTTTTTCTACATACCTCGAGGTACCAGGCATGGCCCGTGAATGCTGTGATGATGGGGTGGATGGAGCGTCCCGCAGGAGCAGGGGGGAGGGTCGTGTGCATGTACTTCCGGTCCACTTATGGGTCTGCTGTCAAGCACACTGGGGGGTCCCCTGTGCCCCCCCAGTTCAGTGATTGGCCACAGGGAAACCCCAGGTGCCCCCCAACCCAGGAGGCACCAGTCGCCAAGCTGGGATGTAGGGGGGAGGTTCCTCACACACCTCCCAGCAGACCCGGAAGTGCAACGGAAGTGGTTTGGGTCCATTTTGGGTCTGCTGCTGAGCGCGCTGGGGGGTCCCCCACGCTTCTGTGGGATGCTCCATCTGCCCCAACATCACAGCATTCACGAGCCGCTTGGTAACTTGAGGTACGTAGAAAAAACATTGAAAGCTGTGTCTATGTCTGAATCATCAAATCTTTTTGAATCTCCCCGAATCAGTTTGGGGGGTTCTGATTCGATTTGGAAAGATTAAAGGATCTCCTGCTTAGATTCAGTCACCAAATTGGGCCAAATCTCCGCTGAATCGAATCAATGACCAAAGCTTCACGCAGCCCTATGCTAAATCTCTTATAAGTGGCAAGAAGGTAAGTCCTAGACAGGGAAGGAGGCTTTTCCCCCTGGTACGAGGCATGGCACCCAAAAATTGGAGCAACCTTTATGGTCTCTGTTGTCCTACCTAACAAGAGGAAAGGGCTCATTTCCATTTCTTTCTGGCCCTTATTGTCTTTGCTAGTTCCACTCTCAAGACAACTCCTCCCCAGTCCTAACATCCTCTGTTGCAATAAGCCTTTAATTACAAGTGCAAATGGTTATTGGGGTGGCTCTGAAGCACGGCTTTGACTCTCACGTGCCTTTTCTCCTGGTAGCAATCACTTCCCAAAATCAACCTTCTTTTTAAGGATTCCTTTATGAACCCAAACAGCTTTGTTCCTAGCTGCCTACCAACTCGTTGTCTTTGAGATCAGCTCTAGCTGGCTTTGTCAGATACATGAATTGATTTCCAAACAAGCAACTGCCACGGCTGGAGTAAATATTCTACATCACTCCCCCGCTAACAAATGAAGTCTTTCCCCAAGGCTGAAATCTGTGGTTGAGGTACTCTTGCCTGACGCCGACTCCCTCATTTGATGAATGCCCCTTTTGCTTCTGCTTCCCTTGTAGCAATTTCTTTTGTGTTTCTCTGGAATGAACGTTGTTGGGATCCATTTATATCCTAATAGCCATGCTCGGCTATTACAAGTACAGGGGGGAGGAATCCTCTTTCATTTTTTTGACACTTGGCTGCTGTGAGAGAGGAAACAAGTTAATAGTAAGTCCTCAAGCTGCTTGGAATTGCTAATAGTTAATGACATCTCACCATTCTTACTGATGGCTGTACATTACTAAAGAGAACAGGTCAGCAGCCCTGGGCATGGCAGAATAGGGAGTTGTGCACTGCTGTAAAGTCTTCCCTAACTAATTTTTCACCACGTTGTATCCTTATGTACTTCCAACATAAAATATGAAACAAATGCATCATTATCAACAGAGTTCCACTGGATGCAAACCAACAGGCAAGTTTTACAGGTTCTGCCTCCATCCAGTGCAAGTCCACTTGTATCAGCAACCTTGGAAATCCTAGCATGGTAGGTCAAAAAGGTCTTTTGTTATCAGAACTGTTAGACCCTCGGCCATACATCCTTATTCCTTAACCACAAGAACTGAGCTTATCTGCAAGTCGCACAAGCAACCATGATGCAAAATTACCAAGCTTTGTAACAGCTAAAGCTAAGCTGAAGGTTTTTAATCTGTTGTCAGGCAGAAGAGATGAAATAAAATATCACCTTGTATGGTCATGAGCGAAGTGGAAGTGGAAGTGAGTACAGGTAGAGTATGAGCCACTAAACAGGAAAATTACCATGAAGCATGCTTATGTAATAGCTTTAATTAAGTAAAGCTATTAAAAAGCAAGGATGTAAAGAGTGTAGTAGGATATAACTTCAAGACTATTGAGCAGACAGCATGTCACTTCAACACTCTTAGGAGAGAGCATCCACTTAAGACAACAAATTCAGTGCATGCTAATGCAATGTGTTATCCTTTAATACAATATGCTGTATAGCATGTCTCTCCTTGTATGTCTCAACCTTGACCACAGCTTAAATGCAGCTGTTAGGGTAACTGTAAGTATTCCAGTAACTGCCATTACTTTGTTAAACACTGGATAGTGAATGAAGCTAGTAGGCACAAAAACCTGTGAAGTTTAGTGACTAGGCAAGCTGTCCCTAATAGATTCCTAGATGAAGTGCCATCTTGCTAGCTCCAGTATTGGCCTCATTTTCTCCTTCAAAAGCCAGCCTTAGCAACCATAAAAGAGCAGGACTGCTCGTTTCAGGCCCATTTCATAGTGCAATGTACAGTCTGTAATTTTTAATCTCTTTCTTCTCAGTCTTAGGAGGTGGCTTTTGTGTGTCCTCTTGTCCATGCTTGATTAACGCTGCTTAGTTGCTTCCCTCTAACTGTACATTTGGGAAGCTATTTATAGCAAACCACATGCATACAGGAAATAATATGAAGTACACCTCTCTGTTATTAATAACTGGGATATATTAAGTATCCAGGAAGCACTCACAAAACTAAACATTAGGCCTGTTGCCCTGGCTAATTTTCTGCCTTTAATGAGGATTTCTTTGATTTATTGTCTCTATTGGATTTTCATTATCTTTTTCTCTTGTAAAAATGTATTTAAGTTAGGAATACAAATCAAAAAGACTAACAAACACAGCACTACCAAGCAGAGTATCTAATACAGGAAAAAAAAAATGACTATGTGTTTAAGCAACAGTGATATTTGCTTCAGGTTCTTGTGGGGTAAGCACTGCTTAGTTTAATCAGATTGAAATGACTAATAAATTGTTGTTCCTAATGAAAATCCGTTCGGCAAATTTTATTGAATATCCATCTGAGCTCTGATGAGAGATGTGGGATTTTAAGGGTTTTAAAAGTTTAGAAAACACTTCCAGGAAAGAAAAGGAAAATGCAAGCAACACAGCTAAGTAACATCAGAGGTGATACTGGGACTGCAATAATGGGATTCTACTCTGAAAGGGATGGTAATGCTTCATCTTGTGTTACAGATTTGCTTGGGAACCTCTTCAAGAGGCATAGCCCCTTCCATAAGGGCAAACCAACAGCTCCCTCTATTGAAAAAGGGCCTTGGGTTATAGCATCCTTGTTCGCATGCATGGCCCTACCAGCAGATCCAAATGAGCTCAGATCCTGATGGGGTCTCTCCCTGTCAGGGAAAGGAACTCAGTAAATCTGTTCAAACAAGCCACCATGTGTTAGTCAACTGGGGTGCTGAATGCACTGCATGGATAATAAGCCCACATTCAAATTGGTCCTCTAGGCCATTTGTACATGCCACAAAATTGGCCTTTAAAGCAGCTTAACGCCCTTTTGCACTGCTTCGATGATGCAGCTGTTTGCATGTGTTGGTGACTTTGGGATGCAGCAAAATAAAACATCTCTAAGGTGGTTTAGTTTTCTGTGGAGGGAAGTACTGGGCCCCATGCCTCTCAGGGGCTGTGCAGGCAGGAGCCACTGAAGGAGCAGGAAACATGATGTCTTTTTTTTTCCCCCTCCCTGGAGCATGTCTGCCTGCCTGAGCTGTGTGGGGGACCGCTGCATCCCTCCGCAGCTGCGATGCCCTCTGGGACCACTCAGGCTAGGTGCTTGTGGGCAGGTGCTGCCTGCGGGGGGGCATCACTGCTGCCAGGGAAGGAAGCACCATCCCCGCCCTCTGCAACCCAGGGACTGCTTGGCCCATTGGCAGCTCACCCTCCCCTCCCCACTGCTGGAGAGGCACATAAGGGTTGGGCCCAACCCTTGTGTATATGCCACATGGGTCTAATTCACCCTAAATTGAAGTGGTATTTTTAAAGACCCACCACTTCAATTTAGGGAGAATTAAACTGAAGTAAAGCCCCTTGGGACACAAGGTACGAGACAGCTGAGGACCACTTGCACCCAGCTGTGCACCAGTAGCATCCAATGCAGATTTGTGGCTTATTTTTCTTTATGTTGCCCCCCCCACCCCCCAAATATCAGTTAGCTTGATACAGCTGTAACCTTAGCACAACAATGCTTTTGCCAGACTTGCTTATTTAGAGAGAGTGATGTTATCCCAGAGTCTTCTGCACAACTAGGATTTCATTAAGGAGAGGGGAAAAACAATCTTATTAAAGCAAATAACTCTGTCCTGTAAGACTGCTTGCTCAGGAGTTAAAACACTGCGCTGCAAGCTCCCATTCCTCTCCTAATAGTACTGCAGAAACTTTGTGGCACTCCTTCCAAGACAGTCTTATCTTTCATCAATTATTCATCTGCTGCTTTTTAATCAAACATCTTGCTTTCTGAGGTGTCCTTTGCTTGTTCTACTCAAGAGAGGTGCAGCGTTTGTTGCTCTGAACCCGATTGCAATCAACAACATTGCCTACCAGAAAATGCTCAAAGCACATGGGTCAGGCCCTGTTTAAAAAGAGAGAAACAGAGAGATCTTAAAATATAAATTGTGGTTTTATTCATTTTCTTTGGCTTTTGAATCTTTGGGTAATATTTCCCACTTTTTTTCTCTGAAAGCATGATGGCAAGATGCTTATGTTTCTATACATATAAGCCAAGATCCTCACCAAGTTTCAGGGCTCCAGAGATACAGACAGTCAGAAAGCCTGAGGCAGGATTGATTCAGCCTACATCCGTTCAGCAAATTTTATTGAATGTCCATCTAGGATCTGATGAGAGATGTGGGATTTTAAGGTTTTTAAAAGTTTAGGAAAAACTTCCAGGAAAGAAGAAAAAAACTTCCAGGAAAGCCTTCTCTAAGCTGCACAGATTGGATCGTTACTGAACAGCATATGTTCAATCATGGGTTGGCCAAGATGGGCAGATGCCTGCACTGGCCAAGGGGGGATGCTCCCGCATACCTTCCAGCCCTGCTCAGCTGTAAACACCCAGCCCTACCCACTCTCCAGCTCCATATCTGTCAGTCCAGCAAGGGGCAGATGGGGGAGGAAAATGGACTGCTGCTTTGGGCCCCAAGTAGGATCTGCATGGTGGGTGGTAGGGGAAGCCCGCAAGGAGGGGGCTCTCTCTTCTGCAGCAGGCTGCACCGGGCTGTGAATACATTTAGTCCCACACCCCCACCAGACCCCTGCCTGCCAGCTGTAGCAAGGCAGGTGTGGGGGGGGGAAAATGGCACCCCAGCCAATGCCTGCACATGGCATGCTGGCATGGCCCCCCCTCCAGCCAATGCCTCCATAAGACCCCGACGTGGAGGATTTCCCTTCCCTCCCAGCACAGCTCTTCCAGGCTGAAAATGCCCCAAGCCCTACCTGCTCACCAGCCCCCGTCTGTCAGCTGCAGGGGGTGGGTGCATGTGGAGTGGACCCCCACCCCACTCAGGGTCTGCATAGGGGAGCCTCTAAGGCTGACAGGTAAAAGGCTGGTGAGGGAATAGGGCTGGCACATTTGCAACCACATTTCAGGGGGAAAAAAGCCCCTGCCTAGGGTGCTTTCCTCTTTACCCACTATGCAGACCCCAGCTGGGAGGTCAGGGCTGGAGTGGGGGTAGATTCCTCCCTCCCACACCCACCTCCCATGGCTAACAGGTGGGGGGGGAGGGGTGGCAAGGGGGTAGGGCTAGGGTGGCACTGCTGCATTGCAGGGGTGGGAGGAGAAGCCCCCACTGCCCTGCTTTGCAGACCCTGGCTAGGGGAAACCAGGGCTGGGATAGGGGTCCATTCCCCACCTTGCCCACCCCCCTTCCACTACCAGCAGGGTTGGGGAGGCTCCCTTAGCTCTGTGACAGCTGAGGGCAGCATTACCCAACAAGGCTGAAGCAGTCAAGCTAGGACAGAAGCTAACCCACCTGACCTGCAAGGGCAGAGGTTAGCAGGGACACTGCAATGCATCCTAGGATGGAGCGGGACTGCGACCTAACTTGTTTTGGAAGGGGAATCAGAAGTACCATAGATTTGTTTAACCTAAATCAGTTAAATATGATGCTATATCCATCAAGGTCTATATTAAATGAGTTCCAGCCATTTAAAAAAAAAACAAAAAAAACAGTCTATGAACACTGAACTTCTGTTTTGTTACAGGTTTAAACCAGTTTCCAACCTTTTTCTACAGACCAGTTTGCATGTAATGTCTGTTCTCTAACCCAGGAATTACCAATTGTTCTTTAGTCAGAATCTCTTTTTGTTCATTTAAGCTGGATACAAGATTGATCAGCATTACTGGCCTGACCAAATATTTCTAGATGGTTTCTTGAATATAGTTTGCCTTTTACGGGGTAAAAGTTACTGAGTTTTGGCCCTTTTAAAGCCACCCACTTTAGACAAGGTAGCCCTTGCAACTGAGAAGCAGACATGATAGGAAGACAGTAAAACAGATTTAAAGAGTTTGTGATCTTAAGTGAGAAAAGCCAGGGTCTGGCAGAGAGGTGGCGATGGGTTTTGCAGTGGGGCTGCATCTCAGATGACTGCTTCAGTGCCTCTTTGGGGCCCGTCCTCCTATTCTAGCCCCCCCCCAATCAGACCTCTCTCTCTCTCTTGCTAGCCACATCTAGATGTGGAAAGTTAGTAAGTTTGGGAGGTTACCTTCAGATAAGCCCAACCTAGGCTTTTTGAGGATTTATACACATGGTCCAGGAGTTGGGAGAGGGCAGAGCAGCACTTTAATTAGAGCACTTAGCTTTTTCAGCCTAGCTTATTCTCTCTGCCCCTTTGCAAGGCTTAAAACCCAGAGCTCCCCAGACACCCTTCTAGGTTTGCTTTTTCCCTACAACCATAGGGTATAACACAAATCCCAAACAGCAATGAAAACACATAACTTATCTCCCCATGCTTAACATACCTACAGAGCTCCTTTTTTTGTAAAAAATCCAAGCTTTGTTGGGTCTAAGGATCAGATTTATATGGGTTTCTCTCCGCCCCCTTCTAGTCACCTGACTTGGCTTGCAGCTTATAAAGCTCAGGTGCTGCCACCTCTTGTACTATGCTGACTGAGTTCTGTAGTTTACTGCAAGTAGTACAGCTCTTTGTAGCTAGCTTCTTTGCAAGACCTATTTGTTGCAAGTAATGGGGAGAAGGGGCCCTTGTCATGCTACAGAGAGATTATGAAAGAGGATATTTGAGGAGTTTTGGAACTAGACTGGAGAAGACTAGCATAATAGAGTGTTATGAGTTTGTTTGATAGTCTTAAGGAAAGGGATGAGTATAGCAGTGTGAGCTGGGAGCTTGATCAAACCTAGGGGCCCAGATGAAGGCATTCAGAAAGGGTAGAAGGTAATCTTTCCTGAATCAGAAAGGAAGACTAGGATTGACTACTGGTGAGAAATAGTCCAAGTAACTCAGGGGGTGGTAAAATCTGTTGGTGCTGATTCTGTATCCAAATGGGAGAAAGTTATAGCTCTAGAGCAGGGGTGGGCAAAATGTGGCCCACGGGCCAGATGCGGCCCACCAGGCCATTCCATCCAGCCTGCAGGTCCCTTAAAACATTTAGAAAATAAATATTTATCTGCCCCTGGCTCCCTGTCCTGTAGCCTTTAAAAGCTTGCCAAAACTCAGCAAGAGGCCCTCTGCCCAAAATAATTGCCTGCCCCTGCACTGGAGAGAGGTATGCATTCTGATTCCCTTCTTTCCAGCAAAGGAAGGCTCCTAGGTGATTAATTTGGTGCAGCATCTAACCCAATCAGTCAGAAGAAAATGATAGCAGAGCTACAAGACCTGGAGTTGCTAAGGTTACACACCCCTTGCTACTGTTAACACTTTTTGTGGATCTTTCCAATATTCACTATCTTGATCAAAAGGAGAATTGCAGAGTTCTGCATGTGAGCGAATAAAGCCATGCACAAATTCAGAGTAGGGAACAACTGGCTAAGCTGCGGTACTGCAAAGAAGGACCTGAGGGTTACAGCTGACCATAAGCTGTGTATGAGCTAACAGCGAGCTGTTGTATAAATAGAAAAGCCAAGAGCATGCTGAGTTGTATTAACAGGAGTGTCTCTTGCAAATCAAAGGAAGTGAATATGCTGCTGTATTCAGCACTGGTGAGGCCTCGCCTGAAGTACTGTGCCCAGTTCTGGGCATGACACTCCAAGACATACGTGGAGAGATGGGAAAGAGTCCAGCAAAGAGCAACACAAATGATTAGAGGCCTGGGACACATGCCTTATGAGGAAAGACTGTAAGAATTTGAGTTAATTAGTCTGGAGAAGACTGAGGCAGGATTTGATAACAGTCTTTAAATACCTGAAGGGGATTGTGAAGAGGATGGAGAGAGCCTTTTTTTCTGTGGCTGCAGGGACAAGATGGGGAGTAGTGGCCTTAAACTGTAGCAGAAGAAATTTAGGTTGGAGATTATGACTATGAAGGTTGTCAAGGAAGCCTAGAGATGCTCTACAACTTCTCTAGGTTGCCTAGAGAAATGATGCACTCTTAATCCCTGGAAATTTTTGAGAGTAGGTGAGATGGATGGCTTAGTCAGGGGTGATCCTGGCTTGACCAGGGTGCTTGACTAGCTGACCTCCTGAGATCCCTTCTGGCCCCACTTTCCTGTAATCTGCATTACACTTTGTGGCTATGTGTTCCAAAGACCAACTTCATGCTGAGTGGCGTATGAAGTGTTACAGGGGTGTAGGCTGTAGCTGTGCTGGTCTAAGGACGTAGGCAGACCAGGTTCTTTGGGTGAATCCGAGATCTTTTATTAGACCAACCCAAATAGTTGGAAAACAATAATTAAGCAAGCTTTTGGGTTCAAAAACCCTTTGTCACGCTAAGGAAGTTTACTTTTATCAGTTCTAACCTTCCTCCCTTTCAATTTAATTGATTTCCCTCTTGTTTTTGTATTATTACCAGCTGGTAGCTGGCAAACAGGGCATCTCATGAATCTCTTCCACAGAATGACGGCTCTTCTGTCTCGAACGCCGTCCTCCTGCCTGCTTTCTTTTCTCTTATCGCAGTTCTCCTGCCACCAAGGGAATATTGACTTTATTACAGTCTCTCCCTGGCACTGCACCTTGATTATTGACTTATCTACTTGATGACTCTCATTTCTTTTTTCTTCCTTCCTCTCAGAAGCAATTCAGGCAACATTTCGAGCTCTCTCACTGTAGGCATACCTCTGTGCTACTAGACAGTTGATTTTCAGACACACTTTACATTCAACTGTGTGGGAGTAAGTGTAAATCTGATTGGAGACTTTTCTCTTCTGAGTGAGATGCTTGCTGATTGTCAGACCAATGAGAGCTTGAGCTGACTTCTCTTATCGTGGGGAATGGAGAGGGACTGGTAGAAAAGGTTGAAGTGGCAGAGTTGCAATAGCAATTAACACGTGGGTGGTGAAAAGGAAAGGCATGCTTTACTATGCACAAAGAGCAGCCAGAGTTGGTCAGGACCAAGGTAACTTCTAGGTGATATTTAGAAAGAAAGAAAGTTGCCATGAGACAGGAAAAAAATTATGAACACACATCTTCATAGTGCACATCTTTCCATCTAAACATAAACAGCATCACCAGTGCAACAGAAAAGCAGATTCCTCCTTAGTAAAGGTTCAGTAGACAAAAACAAGCCATGAGAAATGCACAGTATGTTCAGAAAAGGAAAAATAATCTTTTACTGGCCCTTCTAAATCACATGCAAGTCCTTGCTACATCACAGCCCCTTAGTCCTATAAAGCAAGGGATCAACATAGGAGCTGCGTTGTGTGTTTGCAGCTTTCAATGTATTCTTGCTCTGGAAGAGTGGCCCACTGATTAAGGCAGCAGTGTGAAGATAAAGAAATCCATGTTGTAGTTCATCTCTCCTGTTTGCAAAAGGACAGGTCAATAGTTATCGGAAGTGAGACTTTCTATTAAATTCCTTGCATCACCGTCTGCTTTTCTGCTATGTTCTGTGTCTCTTCTATAACCTGTGGGAGAGTTGAGAGGAGCAATAAACCAGTGTTTTCAGTAGCAAGGACACCCTCGCTTCTGAACATTTTCAGAAGTACTACCCCAGCACTCAATTTTCCAGGGGATTTTATATTTACAGACTAATGTGTGCTATATGTTGGAAGAAGGGCTGTGTATATAAGGCCATGATATGACAGATGTCTGATCTGGTCTGACTAGGGTTGCCATCTTTTACACCGGGGGTGCACAACTCAAGTATGTACCTGGGTTAGAGGTGATGTTGCCCAAAGCTAGGAGGGCTGAATTATTCACCAAATTATTATTGGGGAATTTAAAGTGCCAAGCAATGTGTGGCACACCAAAATTTTTGCCATAGTTTTGAGAGGAGGAAGGGGCAACAGAGAGAAAAAGAGGGCGAGGGAGAGTGTTGGGGTACCCACGTACCTCCGGGGTATGCCATACCATAGGTTAAGGAACCACAATAAGGGCTACTTTCATAAGGCACTTAGGACCTTTGGGAAATGCTACCCCAAATCTTAAAAATGTCCGTGTCGTTCCATAAGGATATCTGTTTATGGTGAACAGGTGAACCTGCCCTATTTCAAAGGGCCAAAAGTCAAATCACTAGGATGTAGAAGGGTAATGCCTTTCTCCACTGTGAATAACATACTCGCCCATACTTCTACGATACTTTCAGATCTGCATGAGGAATGCTCTAACCATTCACTTTTGCTTGTGGATGTATTGAGCAAATTGATTTGTTCGTCTATGTAAAATGGTCTTAACTTCCTTTCCTTTTACACACAGTCTTACAGCAGTTAATGCTATAATGAAACACTTCAAACAGTATCTTTTTCCCTGAACCTTTTCAGAGTGTCATTTCCATTGCTGCTCTGATTTGTATACGAAGACTGTACCGTGCAAGGAAACAGCTCTTTTGAGACCGAAGAGGCATTTGGAATGATGGAGCATCCATTGCCATGATTGGCAGGGTGTGTTTTAGTGTTCTGTAATACCACATATAATCTTTTATTTGCGTCCATCATCCTCCTTCAGATAACAGAAAATCACAGAAACTACTTAGCCTTAACTGCAGAAGAACAGCTAGATAACACTCCAATCATGGCAAAATAGGAAAAGCGTGTTGCTAGATGGCTTAACAGAGCTTTACAAAGAACCCTAAACCACGTGGCCTGTTTCATTCTGTTAATTATGTGTGTTTATTATCTTAAATGAAGCATAAAATGAAACTTTATAAATATGATGGTGATACTTCCAGAAAATGAATCAAATTAAAAGCAAAACAAAGCAAACAAAACTGCACTAACGTCAACATTGTAATATCCAACAAACTGTTGCTGCAGATAAAATGATTGAAGGAGAAGTTGTTGTTCCTTTTACAGAGGGCCAAAATTAAAGAACACTTAACTTGGCCTTTTCCTCATAGGTTAATTTTTCATCCAAATGTCATACATCATTATTTATATGTAAGGCACTAATATCTAATGTCCCCAGTCGGATGTAGGTCTCATTGTCGTAGACCAGTGCTTCTCAACCTTTTAGACCCATGACACCCTTCGTTAGACTCAAGACACCCCTCAGGCAATGCAAAAACTTAGCTTTCACTCATTTTTTTTGACTACAGGTAAATAATAGACATTTTTTTCTATTGCAAAGTGCTCAGAAAGACAAGAGCAAGTAATACTGTATTTATCCCTATGGATTCCTATTGGAAATTTCTAGGATTATCTTGTGAATCACGTTTGCACACCTCACAGTGCTAATGTTGTGTGGCACTTTGCCACTCCCTTGAAGGATCTCCAGGCAACCCAAGTACCACAGCACCCTGGCTAAGAGTCACTGGCCTACACGCGGTGCAAGCACATTGTGAGATTTATTTCCTGCCTTCAAAGATTTATACTCTAAATTGACAAGCTGACTTGTCATGAATCACTCAAAAGATCAGTAACGGAGCTAGACATTACTTATTACAAACTACACTGACTTTCTTCGCCTTGTTAACTATCTCTGGATGTTCTCTGAGCTAATGGGCAATATTTTAGTGGGATACAGATATCCATAACCCTAATGCATTCTGACAAACCTTGCTAGAGCCTCTTCTTGTAGACGCACACAAATCCATTCTGACACCCGCAAGTGGCTCTCTCTGAACGTATGAATTAAACCATGTATGCCCGAGAAAAATACAATCCAATGCTCATCAAAGTCAATGAAAAACTCCCCATCAGGTTTGGATTGGGCCCATTGTAGAGAAACATCACTGATGCTAGTCCCATATCATCAGCACACACAAATGGATTTTTTTTTTTTTTTGCACGTACAGCATATAGTTAATGGATAAAAAGGATTCTATCTCTATCAAACACTGCACTTTACAACAGATCGTTCCCTAACACCATCAGACAATGACTAAATGTAATAAAATTCCATGACTTGGAATGGATGAACTAGTTATTTATACAGCTCCATTAGCTTACATCGTGCTTTACATATAAAGATTCATTCCCTTCTTGCAATCTACAGCTTGCTCCTAAACAGTGCCCTTCTACTGAGTTTTTCTCCTGGGTATATGTATAATATCACTGTACTATCACAATGAAAATATTTCTACATCTCATCTACTTATGCTGTTACATCATTATTAAATATCCTTATTACCATAGTAGCTTATTACCCACATTTTAGACAGAAATCCTTTTCATACTAGTATAACTGAATCCAAGCTAGAACTGGTGGTATGAGTCTGCTTATTCCCGTGTCAAACCATAGTAGGTCAAGCACTACAAACCCTTACGTGTACACCAGCCTTAAGGGACTTATTGTACGACTATGAGGCACGCTGAGTAGCACTTAAGGGCAAATTCTATTCCACCTGTTAGGTAGGGAAGTGGACTTAAAGCCTAAGTGTATAATTCTTTTCCATTCTGCTAAAGTCCTTGAGAAACTGTTAATACAAAAGTGAATAAGTCTTCCTCCTTTTCTCTACTTTTCTCATGACTCAGTGGTGAAGGTTTAGGTGTCATGACTCAGTGTGAAGGTTTGAGTGATAGTGTATTATAAAAAATAAATGCAACATAGATTTTCAAGGATGACAACAGGATAGAGTAGAAACACCCTGAGATGCCTAGGTCCATTTAAATGTCCAATAGGTGGAGCTAAATCTGACCCTAGAAAGCCAGTTATATAAGTGGGATTTAAATGGTGCATAAGCTTTGGGTTAGCTCTGGGATCAACTTTACACAGTGTATACGTAAAAGTGGGAGAAGTGGATACCTAAGTAATGGTATGGGAGAAGCAAAGATTTTTGCCTGTGTTCTCTTTTCAGGGAGCAGCTGCACGGTTGGGATAAACTTGGATAAGCTTTGAACTTGGTGTATTTGAAAAAAAAATGCAGTGCATTCAATAGCTTGTCTAAGTCTATCCCAACAATGATCCAGTTTATCTAAGTCTATCCCAATGGTCCAATAAAAGAGGTCACCCACAAAAATATTTGCCTGTTGCACATTTCCTGGACCATCATGGCTACACCATCACATCAACGCTACGTAAATAAGGTTATGGCACTAGTTTGAATTCCACCCCAAAAGGGAACCCAAATACTTCTGAGGCTCAAAAATGCATGGTTGAGGTTTTGACTACCCCTGGGTATACTGGTTTTATTCAGGGCCCGCAGCAAGAGATGCCCAAAGACCTCAGGAAAGTCTGTCTTTGTGTTCCCACCCAAGTTCTGGAGACTTGAGGTGTTGGCAGTTATATGAGAGACAGTATCTAATTTCTGGGGGACTTTCTAATTCCAGGGAATGGCCAAACTCATGAAAGTACATCCATCACTCTGGAAGATCTTATAACTATGCAACGCAATGAGAAGGCATTTGATCTGGGACTATCATGCAAAAAATGTAGGTCAGGTAACCTAATCTGTGGGTAGACTAAATTCATTTTACAAGCCCAGAGCTCTATGTAATCATGAGTGATTTAATGTTTAGTAAGGACAAGAAGGAATAAGCAGCCAGAAAATATGCTGATAAACTAGTCCTTCCATCTTAGATATTCAGAGGGTCCACATTTACAGAGTACCTGAGCACATGGCAATCTTTTTAGTGTCAAGACCTCAGTGTAGCAGGACACTAATTATTATCCCCATTTTAGAGATGGGATAATGGAACAGACACACTAAGGCCAGATCCAATAAAGGACTGAAGTAGAATTAGAACCAGAAAATTAAGGTTGGAAGGGACCTCAGGAAGTCGTCTAGCAGGACCATCCCCAACTAGATCATCCCAACCAAGACTTTGTCTAGCCAAACCTTAGAAATCTCCAAGGATGGAGAAATCCCACAACCTCTCCATGTAGCCTCTTCTAGTGCTTTATTACCCTCCTATTGAAAAAGGTTTTTTCCTAAGATCTAACCTAAACTTTGCTACAACTTTAGACCATTGCTTCTTGTTTGGTCACCTGCCACCACTGAGAACAGTCCAGCTCCATCCTCTTTGGAAACCCCCTTCATGTAGTTGAAAGCTGCTACTAAATACCCTCCAAGTCTTCTCTTCTGCAGACTAAATAAGCCCAGTTCCCTCAGCTTCTCCTCAGAAGTCATGTGCCCCAAACTGGATGCAGTACTGCAGATGTGACCTCACTAGCGCTGAAAAGATGAGAATAATCACTTCCCTTGATCCGCTGGCACCACTCCTACTAATTCAGCCCATTATGCTATTAGCCTTATTCACAACAAAGGCACACTGTTGGCTCATTCAGTTTATTGTTCACTGTGACCCCCGCGTCTTTTCTGCAGAGCTGCTGCTTAGCCAGCCAATTGTAATGTCTAATTCCAAAATTGCAATTAAAAAATGTCCTGCTTCACTGCAGCCCAATCCTCTACATACCTACACTTCACAATTTTGACTGTAAAGTCCCTCCTGTGATTTAAAATCCTGGAAATCTAGGCAGGACAGAGAAGCTCTATAGCTAACTCATGCCTAAGTCTAATCGGGATCCTGAAACTAGATATTCATGAGAGGCTTGCTCCGTGGGGGTTCTCAGAGCACGCTCCGGCTGTCAGCTTACAGGATCATGTTCACTGGAAAATGTAGTAGCAACACGGCAGCCTCCTGGTAAAAGTAGCTGTCTAGGATGTGGGAGATGTGAGTTCAGAGACACTGTTCCAAACACTTTCTGTCTTGTGTAATGAATATTTAAAGCTGAATACAAAGATGTCTCATCCTCCCAGTGGTGCAACTAAGGCAGCTAGCCCAGACCCCAATTTGGAGGGTGGGGCAGAAAAAATGTCTGCTACTGAAATCACTCACTTGCACCAGCAAATGGAAGTTGCTGCTGTTCCTGTTTGCAGCAGCTGCCCCAAGGCACCCAGACACATCCTTGCACCTCTGCATCCTCTCATGCGAGTGCCCTGGCCTCTCAGCTGCAAGTCCCCCCCCAGTCTTGTCTTTTGGCTGGTGCTGTGAATTGTATTCTTGTCTGGACAGTGCACAGCTTTAGCAAGAGGGGTGAAAATTCCTCCTCTCCCACAGGTGAGGTGATCATTTGCTAACCAGGGCATGTTCTTGGAAGATGGGAGAGATGTGTTGGAACCATCTCGGGCTGAGGAAGGAATTGAATCTGGGTCTGCTACGTTCTGGATAAGGGGCCTAACCCATAGGGAGCTGCATGTCTGTGGGAGCAACCGTGCTGGTAGATTTAAAAGAAAAGAGTGAGTCCTCCTCTGTTTGTTGAAAGAAAGGGCACAGGGACCCACCTACAGGAGAAGGTCCTGGGATGTTGATCCTGAGTGAACAGAGACACCTTACTGTAACCTGAAGTGAGACATCTACCATGTGTAGACGAAATGAAGGGCATGAGTGCATAACACTGACACTATTAAAAGCATTTAACCCCCTTTAGTGTTTGCATGTCAACAGCATATTGAGCTGAAATTCCAGACACTGTAGGAAATTTGGTGGCATAATTCCTTCAAGGAGTTTTAGTTTGCTGCCCTGTAGCCATGGAGTGAAGCACCAGGCTCTGTACAGCTCAGAGGTTCTGCAGGAAGCCCGTGTAGGCAGCCTGGCAGCAGCCTGGGAAGGCAGGCTCTGCCCAAGACAAGCAGCAAGCCTGTTTTTTTTGCTTCCCTCTGCATCTGCAGTGGAAGGTACAGAGAGTTTAGATAACTCACCAGGGCTTCCAGATTCCAATCTGAGGACAAAGTATCTCACTATTAGGAGTTGCAGTGTCTAAGCCATGTATATCCCTTAGTGGACCTGGGTCTGTGTAACCTGCTTAACATACAGCCTGCAGCAAAGCAAGGAACTGAACTTCACTTTCCAAATTTCTTGGCTGGCAGTGGCCCATCTTTTTGGCAACTTCAGAGCCCCTTTGGATGGAACAGAATAGACTAGAGGCCTTTCCTATGATGAGTGAACTTTTGAAAGATATACAGTCTGTATCATCACAAAACATAACAGGGAGAGATCCTAATGCTGGGAATGTAACTTCATGTGGAGAGGCAGTAGTTCAGACTGTACACAGCTGGGGAGTCATGTCAGCAGGAGCTATCATGCTTGGATATACAAAGACCAGAGAGGGAATGATCAATGCAGAGGCACTTCAATTTATGACTGTTTTAAGTGCAGAAACTAACAGCAGCAGATGGTTTGGAGGAAAGAGGCCAACATAAATACTGAACTTGACATATGGTATTGTATCTGTGACTTGTACTGGATTTCCAGACAGCTATGGTCTACATAAAGGAGAAAAATCTTGGGAAGATCCACTGGATTCTCTATGGGATGGTAGATGTGGGCATCTAAGCCCTTAAAGCGTTTGTTCGAGGGTTTCAATGTGTAGCCGCACAATCTGTGGTACTTGTAGTTCCTATTACTACAGTATTGAAACATCTTACAATGCTTCAATTTATTTTTCTTTACAACAAGGGTTGGGAAGTGTTATAGCCATAGCACTGAGAACTGAGGCCCAGACCCTCATCAGCACTTAGGTGCCTTTCTGCATCCTGAAGTTCAAATAGTGGCATTAGGTGCTATTCTCAACACACTTGCCTGGGCCTAAATCCATATGTGCCAAGGGGACTTGGACACCTACGTTTTTTCCACTAGAAATGCACAAAGCCACCTGTATATTCATGTCATCTGTGAGCTAACAAACTACTTGTAGGTCTCCCTCAGTTGAAAGACTTGTGATCCCTGTAGTAAAATTCTCAAATTAGAGAAGCAGGGCTGGAAGGGACACCGGGAGGTCATCAGATCTAATGCCCTGTTCAAATCCTCTGAATAAACCATCACTAGTCAACTGTTTGTCCAACTGGCTCTCAAACTTCCAAGGATGGAGATGCTATGGGCTCTGAGGGTGACCTGTTCCCATGCTTGACCATCCTCTATAGCGAAAAACTTCTTCCTAAACTTCAACTTAAATGTCCTTTGATGCAATTTAAGACCCTAATTCCTTATCCTGTTCCCTGCAGCCACAGAAAATAGTCTATATCCATCCTCTTTATAACCAACCTTCAGGTATTTTAAGACTATTATCAAATCTGCCCTCAGTCTTCTCTTCTCCAAACTAAATAATCCTAGTTCTTTCTTCCTTTCCTTGTAAATCATGTTTCACAGACCTCTAATCATTTTTGTCATTCTCCGCCAGACTTTTTGCAATTTGTCCACATCTTTCTTGAAGTGAGAGGCCAAACTGAGACTGATTACCAAGTGTCTGTTCTTGATGCAGCTTGCAGACGGGACACATGGGGTAAGTAAATCCTGAACCAGGAGGAGCTTAGGCACTGAAGTGTTCCCCTGGATGTTGTTCAAATCTCTCCTCCACATCAGGGCAGAACAGGGATATGAATTCAAGTCATCTGCATCCTCTGTAAGTGCACTAATCCCTCCACCCCCTCCCTGGAACAGGAAAACCAGGTTCAAATAAGTAACTAGAGGAGAACAGTCACTCTCTGGGCTCCTAAGTGGAGGGAGAAGTTTACCTTACTAGAGATAAGCACCTACCTCTGTAAATGTTAGATCCATTAGCCTCATTATTTCTTCTCAGTTTCACCCTGTGCTAACTTAACAACTCTTCATTTTTCTGGTTGCCAATGGTCTTGTCCTTAAGTACTAATTGTCTCCGTGTGTTAAATGATTAACCTGAGCATCTAACAGGGAGGAAGTTTCCATCAGCTGTCAGGGCACCAAAGAGCCTTTCAGATGTAGCTCCAAGTAACTTAGCCAAAAAGTGTGAATTTAAAGAACGAAAGTGAACCTAGGTTTTCAGATCTGAGCGTAACCCATAGCATTCTTCTTCTCCTCAAGTAATATATAGGGCCAACCTGGAAAAGCCTTCTAGGGCACAGTCCCATGAGCACACAAGTGCAGTTTGCAGCACCACATACTGCATGCTTTGTGTGTGTACACATTTACTGTGAGAGCTCAGTGCCCACAACAAATGTTGGAGGGACACATCACACATGGCTGCAGGATGCACTGCCCAAAACTGGAGCCTGGCCAGCCAGAGTCATGTTCCAGCTGCCAGCTAGGCTCCGCATGCCTGGATCACCACAGCTGTAGCCCTGCAAGGCCCCTTGGACTCCAGGTAAGGCTCCTGGGACCAGCCCGGATGCTGGCCTTAGCCTCTCCTACCCAACCTGGGGCAATTTGCAGCATGCCAGAGCACACATGCAGGGGCATGCCTGGGGACAACTAGAAGCAGCACAAATATGTGCCTGTGCTTTTTGTCCCTGAAGAAATGCTCATTCCCACTCATGGGAACACGCCCCTGGAACATATGGTAGACTGGTTCTCCGTTTTTAGAGCTGTCCTTCAAGACCCCTCATAGTTCTCCTTCATGATCTGTGCCTTCTTATCTGTTGCACCTCCTAGCTATCGAGTAAAAGGATGGCGCATCAGGAAGACATCAGTTCTGATTTTAATGTGTCGTAAGACCTTAGGTAAATCATGTCATCTCTTCGTCACTTGGTTTCCCCATCTGAGGAACTGAATTAATTCATCACTTTTTATCACTGAAATTAGCAAAATGTGGATGACACTTTAAGCTCTCTTAAATAATGTTTTGAGACCTGTAGTAAAACATACTAAGTAAAATGTTTTGGGACCCTGTATAAGCAATGGTAGTACTTTCAATATTCATCATGCATGAGGTGCATCCATAGCACTAAGCAATTGCACATAACTAGGCCCAAAGCTCTTCATATACTCAAACCATTTTTATGTAGATAGGATTACTGCAGCATATGCAACACTTCTGCTGGATGAAATAGCAAATAAAAAACCAATAATGTCTGGTTAAAGCTTCTGGCATTTTCTTTTAAGGTTGACCACAAAACACGGGACATTGAAATGATTTCCTAGGGGTTAGATCCTTTGCAAGGCAAAAATGTCTTTGAGAAGTAATGCACTGTCATTGATAAGGATCCTCTGGGAGTGAAATAAGAATGTCTTCAGACCTGTATAAGACTGTCACCAACTCCATTTCCTTTCCCTCCTTCACCTGGATGGGAGATAACCAGCAGGGAGAGAGAAGCCTTCTTCTCTTATTATGAGAGAGAATATCAGATGCTGCAATGATTTCAGACTCTGAGTCCATGGTAGGTTGTAAAATGTTCTATTTGACCAGTAGCTTCACACTAGTATCCCAGGGTCATGCAGACATGCAAGTCTGTGTTCAAAGCTTGAAACAAGCTGGGAAGTTCCTTGGACCAATACTCCTACTCTTCAATGTCTTCATCAGCAACTTGGATGAGGGAGTGAAATGTATTCTGCCCAAGTTTGTGGATGACACAAAACTGTGGAGAGAAGTGGACATGCCAGAGGGCAGGGAACAACTACAAGCAGACCTGGACAGGTTGGACATATGGGCAGAAAACAACAGAATGCAGTTCAACAAGGAGAAGTGCAAAGTGCTGCACCTAGGCAGTAGGTATGCTGGACATTTTTCCTCCCTAGGGAATGACCTGCTGGGTGGCATGGAAGTGGATAGGGAACTTGGAGTCCTAGTGGACTCCAAGGTGAACTTTGAACTGGCAGCGTGACGAAGCCATCAGAAAAGCTAATGGCACTTTATCGTGCATCAGCAGATGCATAACGAACAGATCCAAGGAGGTGATATTTCCCCTCTATCGGGCATTGGTCAGACTTCAGTTGGAGTACTGTGTGCAGTTTTGGGCACCATACTTCAAGAGAGATGAGGATAACCTGGAGAGGATCCAGAGAAGGGCCACTCATATGGTTAAGGGCTTGCAGACCAAGCCCTATGAGGAGAGAGTGGGGCCTCCACAAGAGAAGGTTGAGAGGCGACCTTGTGGCTGCCTATAAGTTCATCATGGGGGCACAGAAGGGAATTGGTGAGGTTTTATTCACCAAGGCGC
>JAGPOW010003022.1:6422517-6432734 GCA_030014935.1 Caiman crocodilus | reverse complement strand
CCAGTCATGGGTCGGGTCCCACCAGGTTTCCGTGAGCCCAACCAAATCTGGGTCTTCCACAGCCACCAGGAGAGACAGCTCCTCCTGCTTACTTCCCATGCTGTGAACATTTGTATAGAGGCATTTAAGGCTACCCACTGCCGCCTCTCCCTCTCCACTTGTTTCCCCCAAGCTACAACCTCATACGCTTTCCTGACTTACCTGGCTCAGTGGCAGAGTGTCTTCTCCTCTCCCGGCAGGCTCATCCCCCGGCGAAGCTAATTTAAAGTCCGCCGCATGAGATCAGCCAACCTAGAAGAAAAGAAACGCTTACCTTTAGACGTTGGGTGAAGTCCATCCTCCGCCAGCATGCTCTGCATAGAGAAATGCGAGCTATGATCAAAGAATTTGAAGCCCGCATCATAACACCAACCCCGAAGGCGCTGGTTTACAGCTGCGATACAGGCCTCATGTCACCTTCCCCATTGACTCGCTGGCAGAATGGAAGAAAATGCCACCTGCGATCCAAACGCCTTGAGCTGTCTTCCAAGAGCCTTGAAGTCTTCGATGATGTCCAATGTATGGGCACCTGGAGGTAATAAATTTAATGTGCATTAGGAAAAGTGCATTAATGCATGTGTTAATGAGCCCACTAGCTTGCTTTCTACTGAAGGAATGGCTTGACAAAGTAGTACAGCTAGCTTTTGGAGCAGAATAATCCCCTAATACCTAAAAGAAGGTGGTTCCACAGCCTCAGACCAACGCAATTTCTGCATAGATGAGATTGACGCTTTTCTAAATTTCCTTATGTCCATTAATTGTTTCTTATCTCAGAATTTCTAGTATCTTGAACCTGTTCACCAAACATCCAGAATTCAAGTATGATAGTCACTCTTTTTCCATGCCAGTAAAGAACTGGGGAAACTAAACTCTATACCATCAGCATGAGGCCATATCCAGCAGACAGTTCCTCATAGCTTTCTTTAATCTCTAGCACTAGTCTAACTAAATGTGTTCAAAAGAATCCCTTCAGTTACATTGGTGGACCTTGGCATAGAAAAATATTGATTTCAGAGCGAGTTTTGCTTGAGTTTGTTTTGCAGTTTGTTCTCTGGTGGGAGAAGTTACCTGCATTGTGAACTTTTCTATCCATGGAAGCTATGATACAAATCACGTTTCCAACGTGTTGCAATTTAAAATGTTGTTCAGCTTTTCAAAATGGAAGAATTGTGAATTAATACTTGAGATACTCAGGCACCCACTTGCTGTACTTCACAGTGGGACATAATCTGTGAGAGACTTGAAAATGTCAATCTGAGTCCAAAAATTGAATGTCAAACATAATTTTTGATCGCTCTGTAGTGCAATGTGTATTTTTAACAACCTGCATTTCAGGATGCATGGCAAGCAAAATGAATACCTCTTTCTTTCAGCTGGTAATTTAAAAAGGTTATTTCCTCCTTCTCCAGTTTTTTTTAAAAGTCATGAAAGAATAAAGTTTTATCCTGAGTAATGGAAATGGGCTTCAGACTGAGATAAAAAGAGAACAATTTGGAGAAAATGCATGAATCAGAAAATGAAAGAGACGTGTATAAAACCCCAGAAAACCAGGAAACTCTTCTGTAAAAAAATAAAATAAAATCAAGGAAAATGATGTAGTGGCTTAGAGGATGATATTAAGGACATGGAAAATAGTTGACACCTCTTGCACTTAAAATGAATGTCAGCAGTACTAGACAGGCATCATGTAAGGAAAAAAGTTACCTTCTGTTGTTTTTTAGCTGAAACAGTAGCTTGTGCTCATCAGGCTCTTTTCTTCCTTGAGTGACCACGCTCCAGAAGTATCCACATTAGCAAAGGTGCGTGTTCAAGAACTCGTTGTTCAATTTCCTTTGCTCTCTAATCAGAATAATGTTTCTTCTGCTGTGTGGCCAATGTGATTTGAACACTCTGGGCACATCTATGCATAAATTTAATGTGCCTGAATTTTCTGTGCAGAAAACTTAGGCTTATTAAAATGCTCCTGGGCACACATCTGAACTTGTGCCCGTGTCAAACAAATTTGCTCCTGATGGGAGCAGTTCAGTCCAGATCTGCTCCTGCCCCCCTACAGCAGCCAGGAAGAGCCCCAGGCTCCCCCAGGTGCTAGCCCTGGACTAGCAGGGGACAAAGGGGCTGGTCCCAATCTCCACAGGGCTAGGGGAGCAGCACTGGAACCAGCTGCCTCCAAGCCATGTAGAGATTGGGACTAATCCCAATCCTAGCTGGATGGAGGGAAATTACCCCACTCTGGGGTACCTACCTCCCAGTCGCATGATGTTTCAGACATGGGACCAAATCCCTTTTCTTCCACAAGCTGGATGACTGTGGATAAGTTGCATAGGCTTACCTCCTCAGAGGTCTTTAGGTACATGACTTCTCTGCTATTTGCCAAAATTACCTTTGAGGACCTGGGCCTTTGTTCCACTGGTCCTTTTTTTTTTTTAAAGTGTTTAGGTGCCCTGTACCCACTAACTTCAGTTATTAACTAAATTAATGATTTACTAATTTAGGCATCTAAAAGTCCTTTAAGAATTTGTCTCGCTGTGCTTGCTTCCCTTTGTAAAATGGTGACAGTAGCCCAGCCCTACTCTAAAAGGTGTTTTAAGGAAAGATATATTCAGTGTTGTCAGTCACCCAGATAACATGGCAAACCATGGTTAGCGATGTAAATACAAAGTGACGAATATACCATTAGAAACCATCACCAAGCCTTCTCATTGAATCCAAGCTGCATTCACCTAGGAGGCTCATAAAAGTTCTTTGACAGTTCATTTTTAGAGCTGGGCAAATGATACATAGCAAAAATTACTTGCTGAATTTAGACAATTTTCAATGTACAAATTGACCATGCTCAGTTACGGTTTTCTAAGTTTGATTATTGATTGCTTTCTACTAAAATGATTCTGCATGTAGCTCATTTGCAAGTATAGATTGAATATTAAATATTCCATTTTTATTTTCCCCCCACAGAATAATACATACCACTTAGCCAAGACTGTAGTGTGTATATTCTCAGTTTTAAACATACAGTTCATTTTGATGCAGAGGTCTTGTGATTTGCAAGTGTAAAATTATTACCATTCCTTCCAAAATCATACAATACTAGGTGAAAATACATCGTTATGGTGATTTCCTTGCCAGTAATATTGTATGCTACAGTAGCCTCAAAGAAAATTACAATACTGCACAGACATGGACAAAGCTGACAGAAATAAGAAAGAACACATAGCATCTACCATCCTGTCTAAGTGCCTCTGCTCATTTAGGCCCAAATCCAACCTCCATGCTGGCAGGTAAGTAACTTCTACAGCAGAGCCAGTTTTGTAAGATTTCAGATCCTCTACTACCTACTAGGGCTGTGCAAGATGGCAGCCTTCCATTTTGACTTGGGTTTCAAGGTTTCGGCGGAAGCGTGCTTTGTTTCAAGTTTCGTTTTGATTCGAAACTAATGTTCCATTTTGTTTCATTCAAACAGTGATGCTGTTTTGATGTTGCACCTATAGGCTATAATGGGGAAGCTCGAAACCAGCCTCTCTCATCCAGCAGGCAGATTGGGGCCCAACCCCAGGGTTACGGGCTTGCATCTGCCTGCCAGATGAGGGGGGGATGCCACCTGGGACCAGGGAGCTGGGAAAGGAAACTGAGCCCCATTGCTTAGTTTCCCTCCCCACCACTAGGATCGACTGGGGAAGGGAACTGGGGCTGGTCTGAGTTCCCCCACCCAGTGCCATGATGGGACTGGGGAAACGAACTCAGCTCAGCTGGGCTGAGCTCCCCTCCCCAGCATGACCATTGGGCTGGGGAAATTAGTTTTATAGTTGGTAGGGTAGGGTTGGAAGGGACCTGAGCAGATCATCAACTACAACCCCAATTGGGTTGGGTTCCCAACCCCAGCACGACCATAGTCAAAGGTCACGCTGGGGAGGGGAACTCAGCCTGGCTCAGTTCCCTTCCCCTGTACTGGGATTGACTTCCTGCAGCCCAGCCATGAGAGATGGGGAGAGCCAGGGCTGTGCTCCCCACCTGGCTGCTGAGCCTGGAGCTGCTGGGAGCACAGCCCTGGTTCTTCCCTTGTCTCCTACCTTGTGGCTGTCGGCTGCTTCGAAAGTTGAAACATTTCAAAACTTTTGAGATATTTTAACTAGCCGTGTT
This sequence comes from Caiman crocodilus, assembly GCA_030014935.1. Lineage (NCBI taxonomy): Eukaryota > Metazoa > Chordata > Crocodylia > Alligatoridae > Caiman > Caiman crocodilus. The sequence goes on along the minus strand of JAGPOW010003022.1, from coordinate 6,428,561 downwards.
TTGTTTCAAGGCTGTGTCAAAGCCCTTCGGTTCCTTTCAATTTCATTGTTTTGAGCTAAAAAGGAGTTGAAACAGTGTCAAAATGAAATGGCTGGTGAAATTTCACACAGCCCTACTGCCTACACAACTTGTGAGCATCTCCTGAGAAATAAAAGGGTCTGTTGAGGCCTAGCTATTGCTCCATAATAAAAGTTGTTTAATTCTTCTTATTCATGCTTGACTGTTTTTACTGAACCTGGTGATCAGTACAGTTCACAAGGACAATATTTTATGATGATGATATAACGCACTGACAAGGCTGAGTATTATTAAAATGAACCACCCAATAAACCCTGATTGTTTTGCAGGTGGTACAAGAGATCACAAATGCCTTGTTCCCTAAAGTTACATATTTTTTGCCCAATATAATTCTATGATAAGGGCAACAGGTAATACAAGATAATGCAGCCATCGGGCATTCATTTTAGATATGGTTTGTACATGGGGCAATAACTTGGGCCTTGTAAGAGGAGGTAAGTGCTGGGTCCTCCACACACTTGCAGTTACCCTATTATTCTGGCACTATTTCCTGCATCCCATCCCACCAGCTCCAGGAGCATGGGAGGAGTAGGAGAATAAACTGAGCTAAAAAGATCCACAACTACCCACCAGCAGCTCCTGCACTGACTGCTCTGTGCTCCAAGTAGTGCAGTTTGCCACAAGACCACACTTTCAGTATACAACTTGTTCCTCTGCTTCTCCCAAGCTCCCAGAGCTGGTGAGAGGAACCATGGGGAATAGTGGCTCCAGTAACTAGCACCTAGTCTTTGGAGGAATAGCCGTAATGACTGTTCATCCCCTCAGGTACAGTTAAGGGGCAGGGAGGGGGCAGAGAGCAGAAACAGTGAGATACAGCATGGTTCTGCCCCTGATGCCCTCACCCAAACTCAACCTCTGTACCAGCACTCTCACCCCCTTCCACCTCCTGTGGGGCTGAGAGATACTTTGGAGGGTCTATTGTGGATTGCTCCACAATCTGCCTTGCCAAGCAGTTCCTGCCAGCTTCAAATATCATGCAGTACCCCTAATCAGGTTACTAGGAAGCTCTGCTCACTGCTGTCTGCCCTACCACCCCATTAGATTCTTTTAAGGGTGCCATGGGGTACAAGAAGGTAAGTACTGTTAGAAATAAATTACTTTTTAAATGAGATGCTATTAAATTCTGAAGACTTATGGAGGGGTGCCTTCAGTCAAAAAAAAATGTTTGAGAACCACTGGCATGAAGGCAAGGAATTGTTAGTTTGGTTTGGTCATTAACTCTAGATTAGTTTGTCTTAAAGTCTTACAAGAGCAGACTTTTTTTGCATGACATTCAGCTCTATCCTTCTGACTTGTGTGGCACCAGCACCATTTTTCAGTTGCTGCTCCAGTGTCTGGTAAAAACAGAGATTTCCAAAAGGTTAAAGTTTTACCCAAGCCTAGGTGTCCATCAAGATAGTGTCAGTAACTCCTACCAATTTCCACAGCAATCAGCGCACAAGGGAGTGATTGCAGCCTTTGAGACCTCAGCTCAGATGACTGGGTACCCACTTCCAGCTGGAGCAAATAAGGGCAGCCTTCAGTCTGCATCAGAATGAAGCTGAACCTCAGGCCTCTGTTTCTATAGTAAACTCAATTGCTATTCTTCCATAACACTCCCGATGGCAGAGAGCTAAAGGACTCATAAAAAAATGAAGATAATAATGATTGCTTAAATTTGTCTCAAACTTCAAGACCTTAAATTGGTTCTCTTAGGTGAACCAGTTAGAACAATATTTAATTCCTGTGTGCTCCTAGCTCTTCTTCACAAAGGAGGCCAATATTGTTTTCCCTGTTTTACAAATGGGGAAACTAAGGCACAAAACAAAGCCCATCATTACCCACCAGGTTAATGGCAGAGCAGGAAATAGAACCTGAGTCCCTGAACTCTAATTTAGTTCTCCCATTTGTCAAGTTCTGCTGAGAGAAAATGAGAACAAATGATAATGGGGAGTTGGGTAATTGGAACAATGCTCCTCAAATGCTAGGTCACAACCTCAGGTGCATCAAAAAAGGCACCGGGGCGGGGGCAGGGAAAGGCTGGCGTGTAGTTTAATTTTTTATAACAATTTCAAATAGCAGAAAATCTCCCTTTCCCATTTCCTGCATACAAAAATTCACATCTGTCCCATATTAGCTTTCAAGATCAAGCATTCTCTGTTAGCATCTTAATAAGCACATGCTTATTACTATAGGTAGATAATCTTTTTACTCTCAAAGTAAATATTAGGGGCTGGCAACGTTTTTTTTAAAATTTCAAATAAAAGATCTCCAAATGAATACAGTTAGTAAAATTGAATTAAATTAACTCTCTTCTCTAAATTACTGGGATTTTTATTCTGCATACTTTCTTGCTCCTGAAAGGAAAGTATGTCCCATGTTCTATATCTGCTTATTCCTACAGTATTTAAGAGAAAAATGGAATCTCATTTTACAACCCTATATAAAAGTGTGGAGTTGGACCAGCCAAGTTTCAATCTATCGGTCTCATTCCTGGATTCTCTAGTCTAGACAACTACATCTCTACACAAAGCAATGAAATGAGACTTTTATCTCAAAGTGTGCTCACCTTGACAACCTTTGATCACTCTGAGTTTGTCTGATTCTTTGGGAAAAGGTCTTGAGATTCTGAGATGCAGCATATTACATTGCTTTATGTCTTCTGAGCTCTCTTTAAAAGCACCAGGCTGGAGTTTTGAACCTTATTATTAACTATAAAACCCAGTGATTAAATGTAGTAAGGTTTATAATTATTTAATCAGTACATCTGCTCCTCACCCTCAGCACTGCAAGATATTTCAGAATCAATAGATAACTCACTTCTCCAGTAACAATTCTTTCTTTTCTGTTTACAACTTAACTTTTCCACCCTTTGAGTTTTGGATGTATTTTTATTTTTAGATATATTTCTTCTTTGAAGAAGGAGACTGAAGGTGAAAAAGACAAAGAGACTTAGTGCAATTTCATGAGCTTGCTTTTCAACATCTCCTTACCTGAAAATTTGATATTTAATTATCAAGGCTTAAGTAGGATTTAAGAGATGCTTCAGCCTTGTGATGGTTCTCTCCAAAGAGCTGAGCCTTATTCTTTCTAGCCCTTCTTAGCTGGGATGGAGTGGAAGAATTAAATGTGATAGTGGGTAGATAACAAGCCTTTAGGCATTCAGCACTTGGTCAAGAGTGACTTCAGTTTGGATTCATAGCAATTTAAAATTGTTATGTACCATCTATATTACATAAAATGAGCTGACAGAACTTAGTCTGCTTCTTCATGGGCAAATGATTAATACAGTAGGTTACATAATCAAGAGCAAGTCATGTGTGGCAGATAACAAACTTGGGATTGGGTCTCATGACAGCCAGCCCACCTGTCTCTGCGAGGCAGTCTGTCTAGTCTCGCCTGCCATGACTTTCCTGTTCCCCTTTCTGGTGGTATAATATGGGAGGCTGCCCATTGCATGCCCCAATGGCAGCGGGCACTATCCCCAGTTCTGAACCTTTCCTACACTGCAGTCCATGCCTCGCAGATGGCATCCAGAATCTTATAACGCACCACCCTAAAGTTGGACTAAACAGTCCTCTTGTCCGGCCTCTCTACACACACATTCACATTGCCCCCCTCCGACTGGGGCCTCACTCACTCCACCCTCTCTCACAAGGCCTCTTTCTCTGTCTAGATGAAAATACTACTAGGTGCATACATGACCTATCAAACTGCCATGCTCAAAGAGTAGTCATCAATATCTTGATGTCTTACTGGCTGGGGGAATCAAGTGGGGTTCTCCAAGGGGTATTTCCTGGGTCTAGTATTGTTTACTATCTTCATTAACTAGGTGGAAGGTGGAATTGAACTCTCACTTATTACATTTTGCAGAAGTTTACGTTGGGTGGAGAGAGAAACTCTGGAGGGTAAGATTAGGATTCAGAATGATCTTGGTAAACTGGAGAAATGGTCCAAAATCAATTATGTGAAATTCAATAAGGATAAGTGCAAAGTCTTACCTGTAAGACAGAACAATCACATGCACACATACAGACTAGGGGATGACTGATTTGAATTGCAGTATTACAGAAAAGGAACTGGCAGTTATAGTGGACCCTAAACTATATATAAGCCAACAGTGTGGTCTTTGTTGCAAAGATGACCAATAGCATACTGGGCTGTATGAATAGTAGCATCACTTGCAATTCAAAGGAAATGATTATCCTACTCTATTCAGCATCAGTGAGGCCTCGCCAGCCATCATGTATAAGGTTTGAGCCCAACTCTTCATGAAATGTGCACAAATTATAGCATCCTGTGGAGAGCAATGAAAACAAATGAGTGTAGGTTTAGGAAGCATGATTTACAAGGAAACATTTAAAGAACTGTCATGATTGAATCTGGAAAAGAGAAGACTGAGAGAGCATTTGAGAACTGCTTTCAAATACTTGAAGGTTGCCTTCTTCAGTTTCTACATGTGCTGTATCTTGGGCATTAAAATGATGTGCAGAGTTTGTGCCTGCGCTCTGAACAGGCATAAACTTCACCCTGGATGAATAAGATTATATTTTCAAGGTCAAGCCTTTTACCAGCATGAAAATAACTTTAAAAACCAGTAGACCTTGCTGAGAACTTGTCAGTCAGATAGACTTTAGGCAGATCATAGGGAGTTTTGCTCAATGACGACCCCATCTTGGGAGAAATATTTAGTGTGCATTGTCCCATCACCAAGTCACAAGTTATGTTTAAACTTCCTGGTAAATATTTTAAAAATAGGCACCAATGGTATTGCTTGCCTTGCAGAAACAATTATGACACAACGCAGCCTAAACCAAAGTTAAGTGAAGGCAAATGGAGGCTTTTCGTTGATACCAATGGGCTCTGGATAGTGCTTCAAGGACTGATTTTTCTTCAAAAGTGCTGAGCACCCACAAATTCGGTTAATGCATCTCTGCAAATAGATCCGAAGTGACTAAGACTTCATGAATGCATCAATCAAGTTGAATCAAGTATGTACACACTCAAATATGTGTGTGTAAATATATGTGAGCTTGTACCCATCCTTGACTTGCAAAGAAAGGCTGAAAAGTTCAGGAATAACTTTTCTTCTGGGTTATTGGTAAGAGGGAGAGGGGTTGGGTTTTTTTCTTTGATTTTACCATAAAACCTCTCAGAATCCCTTGTTTTACTGAAGAGCCTCTGGAAATCTCAGGGACAATGTTCCCAGACCTCTTTAATGGTACACACTATAGAGAACCTAAGTGTACTGTTTTGCAGAGATCTTGCATTCACTTTGCACTGATGAATATGACTGCTCCTGCTATAATTACCTTCAACAGCACTAAGCAAGTGTAATTGCTACTGAATCAGAGGCATCATCATTTGTATCCTGCAGTGTCACAAATGATGCTCTGAAGGGTGGTGCAATAATGATTCACACTAGAATGAGACAAAACGGGTTGGATGGCATTTTTTCCAGTGAAACATGCTGATTTGGGTCAACAGAAACATTTGAAAAAATTGTTTGGTTTTCAGAAAATCATTTTGGTTAAAAATCAAGGAAAAAAATGTAATGACTAGGATCAAGGACAACAGGAAGTCTTTTTTCAAGTATGTCGGGAGCAAAAAGAGAGCCCCGGGAAACGTCGGGCCTCTGAGGGACTCATCAGGTAACCTGGTGCTTGCGGCCAATGGGAAGGCGGAGATCTTCAATGGGTTCTTTGCCTCGGTCTTCCTGAGGGGGGACTGGGACATCCCTCCCATTTGGAGGAATGTATTCCCCCTTGGGAATCGCTGCTAGGCCGAGGGTGAGGGTAGACCTGGTGGAAGGGCTTCTGGAAGGGCTGGAAGTCTTTAAGTCGGCGGGCCCGGATGACCTACACCCGAGGGTGTTGAGGGAGCTGGCGGGGGTGATTGCTGAGCCCTTGGCTCGGTTATACGAGCTTTCTTGGAGCTCTGGACAAGTGCCGGAGGACTGGAAGGTGGCCAATGTGGTTCCCATCTTT
>JAGPOW010003022.1:6383904-6422417 GCA_030014935.1 Caiman crocodilus | reverse complement strand
GGGGTCCTGTGACCCTGGCACTCGTTCCTGCCATTGGCGGGGGGGTCAGACTAGATGGCCTGCTCTAGGCCCCTTCTGACCCTAGGCACTATGATACTATGATTAACATTTTGTTTGTATAGCAAAACTGCCATTTTTTGCAGTGGAAATAACATTTTGCTTTGGAATATGCATCAATAAAATGTTTTAATAAACTCAAAAACAAAACACTTTGGCTTTGAATGGCCTTTTTTTCTTTTAAAAAGAAACTTCCAAGTGCCTGACTTTTTTTTTTTTTCCAAAAATCGCTTTTCCAATAGACCCAAAACAAATTAATTTGTTTCTTGGTCCAGCCAGTGAACCAAACTAAGCAATTATTCATCGCTCTAAAGGATTTGATGTGATTCCAGTGAAAGAAAGGGATGCTTGAGTATCTCTTGGAGATACAGAGGCAAGAAGAAGGGCTTGTTGGTTGTCATCTTTGTGCTTCCAACAATCCTGATTTTTGTAGCCGTTTCCACGGCTCCCCCCTTACAGGCTCAGAAACGCAGTAGAGCCTGCAGATTATTTATCATGCTCTTTTGCAGCCCCAGGATGTTGTCCCTCCCTTTGGATACCTTGCCTTTCTATTCGTTCCTCTCTTTGCCAAGCTAGTTACTCAAGCTTGAAAGTCGAGCTTGGAAAGATTAAATGATCACGACTAAGCTATGGGCAGTATTCATTTGCTGTAAGAGTATTTATATAAGGTAAAGATCTGCTGTAGAGGCATCACACGGGGTTGGCAGCCTCTTGCAAATTGCTTGTACAATTCAAGGTGGAGGGCAAAGGTGAATCAGGTCTTAGGATCAGACTAGAGGCGGATTTGAGAGTCAGGAGTCCTGGGGCCATGCGCTCACCCTACCCAGATTCCTCACTTTGTAGAGCCAGTCACCTTTGCCAGCGTGGTGTACAATGCCAGCAGGCCAAAATGGAAGCTTTGTTCATGCTCTTGGCATTGGCATCAGTTGGCCAGATGCCTAGCTGGTTAATAAGCAAGATCCTTACATGGAGCTACAACAATGAAGCTACTTAAAGCAAACCAAGGCCTTGAACTGCCCACCAAATCACTTTTGTTTTTCCCTCTGCTGCTAAATAAAAGTAGCATAGGGAATCTCTTCCTCAGGAAATGAATCAATAGAGTGGATTAAACAATTTTATTAAAAAGGCAAATAAAATAAATAATAAATCTAAGGGCGCTGGGTGTGATTTATTTTTTCTTCATCTGCTTGAATCACTTTTCATTTAATTTGCTTACCAAGCGTCAGATTGCAGAGGGGTCATCTGTCAGTGGGTGACACTGTCACTTGGGTGCCAATCCTTGTTCGCTGTCGTGCAGCACCGTCACATTCACAAGGGTTATCTGCAAGCAAAAGGAATGATTACATTAGTGTATCACCCAATTATCAGTGACTGCCTTTAACTTTCTAAGCAAATCTTTGCAATTTTAGACTGGGGGGGGGGGCGGGAAGGGAAAAAGGCAGAGATGAAAGCCAAAGTGGGAAGGGAAAAAAAAATAGAAAAGAAAGGACGAAAAAAAGAAAAAGCCAGCCATGTGTGATAATGAAAGTGATACTGCTGACCTGTGAGCTTTCCCTTTCTTCCGGATAATTAAAAAGGAATAACTGTATAAATCTTAGTTGCCTTTTTCTTTCCCCCTTTCCCCTCTAAAAAATGTATGGCTTGGCTGTGCTTCTGTTCCCCAGGCTGGAGAATTGTTTTAATTTAAATGCATCTTTACGAGGCTTTGCCTCTGTAGCAAGTGTAGCTTAAAAAAAAAATCACTAAGCATTTAGTTAACTCAGTCGTTTTTCATGGTAGATAGTAACTGTGGTGGTTATGGCCAGGCTGTTGTTTGTTGCATTAGACATATCCAGAAGAGCTAATGCAGCTTCCTTGAGTTCTTGCCAATGGCTTGGGTTTCATTACCTTTCTCCCCAGCTCCTTCAGATGGGAAGGGAAGGTTTAATTAAATGTGAGCGTTAAACAGGACTTTGTGGCACCAGCAAACACCCTTTGTTACTCTATATTGTGGTAGTGCCAAGTAGCCTCAGGCATGAACCAGAACCCTCCTGCCCACTGCATGCACACGCTTCCCAAATGTTTGGTGCCATGCAAGCAGATAGCAAAAATACCGTCCCTGCCTCAAAGGGTTGCTAGCCTTAGATATTGCAATCTAATTGATGTTATTCGTAGTGTATTGTGTCCCTACTTCCCAACAACTTCCTCTGTGCCCTGCACTGCCCGCTCACAGCTGGGGCCTGCTCTGTCATTCCTCAGACTCTGAAAAACCAGTCCTTTTATCTGACAGAAGCATGGCAGAATGGCACGTTTGTTGTGGCATTTAATGGTTTTTGCTCTGGCTGAGCGAGGGAGTTGCATCCAGGTTTCCTCAAACAAGGGAGACAACAGGAGTTTGTTGCGGGGGGAGGATACTTCTCTGCAGAGCTTTAATAGGAAAGGACGCCTGGCTGTTCCCTGCTGTTCCGTCTTAGTAATTACCTTTGAGCCTTTAACATCAATGTTAAGCCAATTAGGATCTAAAAGCTAATTAAGCCCAGTAACTCTGCCCCAATACTGCACAGTGGGCAAGAAAAGAGAATAAATCACATTTTTCTACTGCATATTCAACCCAGCTTTCAACACAAATGAAACACTTCTGACCTTTAAGCATCTTTCCATAATCCTTGGTAGGGGGGGAAAAAATGCTATAGCCCTCGTGCTGCTCCAATATTCTTATTAATGTGAAAAATACCTGACATCTCTGTGCAGCACATTTCATCCCACAGCATCTCGCGCATCGTACACAGGAATCCTTTCCCTGCCCAACATGAGGAGCAGCCCCCTTAATTACTGGGAGTCCTTAGGGTGGAATGTCATTAGCTAAACTGGAATGTGTCCATTACCACACGTTTAATGGTCCGAAGGTAAAAATTGTTAAAACACCTACGTGAGCGAGGCTCCTAAGACCTACTTGTCGAAATGGATGCGAGACCAACGTTTTCAAAATGTTAAGGCATTTGAATAGGACATGCTCTGGCCAAGGTGTAAATGCAATCTTAGGCATTTTTTCTTCCTACTTCTGGAAACAATGGGTTGTCTCCTCAGTTTCTTGTTCCCACTGCTGCCAATTTTTTGCAGTTTTACAAGTCATAAAAAGCACAAGAATAAGGGGCTTTTTCTTCCAGACTCCGCTCTTAGGCTCCTGAGAACTGTATTTGCCTTTAGGGAGGAAAGTATTAATGTTTCCAGTCCTAACAATTGCAGCAAAGGTACTAAACATGACCTGCGTGTCAGAAAGCTACCTGAAAAGCTCCTGGTTTTTTAAGCCAGTTTAATTATTGGTGGGTCCCCGGCTCACACAGTGGCAATAATGTGTTTATAATAGAAGTAATATGTATGTAGAGTCAATTTTTCCAAAATCCCACCTGGTACTTCACTGGGTCATTGGTTTGGTCATAAAAGCATTATGGGATGTTGGTTCTAGGGAAAACTCCATTTATTGGACCGTGCTTCTTTCATTCGTTGGAGTCTCAGAACAGCAGAGACTTGCTATGCCTGAAGAAGGATGATTGTATCCAAAATCTTGCAAAAAAAAAACAAACCAAAAAAAACCCTTTTCCCCCCAACTACTCAGTTGGTCCAATAAAAAATAGCACATCTACTCAAGAAACCTTGCCATTTATTGGACTATTCACATTACTTCGTATGCCTTCTCTGTTATCTCTGGAGCTCTTCTGTCCAACTGTTGAGATTCGGTTTAGTAGACTCCCACCAGCACAGAATAGAAGAGAGCAGCTTGGCCAGCACTATCAGGTCTCTTTGGAGGTGGCCGTTGGGAATTTCAACCATAGAAAAATTTCAAACGGACACCTCCTGTTCCTCCGCGTAGAGCACACGAGCTAGTGCAATGGGGTTCTTTCACTGTCAGGGGCCCAAGTGATATCCTGACGGCATCTCAGGCTGAGGTTCCTGCCGTGCAACGTGCAGAAACAGCTCATTGAGTTTTAAAGGGCGGTAGTTTACCAGCATGTGGAATGTCACGCTGTATGTCTGAATAAGGAAAAGCTACTTATATAGTCCATTAGCAAGCTGCCAGGCTGCAGTTTCTTTAGTAAGAAGATAAACAGTGACTAGGGAACAACTTTTCTTCAGCAACTGGGAATAGTCGGGCAGTTTTGTTTGCATTTTCTTTTTTGGTGATGGAAGAGACTGCGGTAGAGACTAGGATCCCCTCTTCAAAAGGGGTGGCATCACTGCAGCTTGCTGCCGTGCTGTATTTCTCTGTGTCAAGCGGTCCATTCCTTCCCCCAGTAGCTAGGGTGGGGGCACTGAATCAGCTTCCCGAAGGGCTGACTTGGGCTGGAAGAAGGTGACAAAAAACCACTGCCGTCACTGCCCTACAATCATGCCATCGGCATGGCAGCAGCGAGAAGTTGCCCCTGTCCCTGTGTGTCGCAGCTGCCCCGGGTGCCCAACTATGTTGTTATGCGTCTGCCTTCCCTTCCCTCGCTCCCGAGGGGGGCTATAGCAGAGGCCATGGAAGGCACCAAGATCCTTAAGCTTTTGGAAGCAGGCACCAATCTCTGAAATCAAGGCTTTGGCACCTTCATTTGCTCTTCCCCTCTCTTCTGTCATTGCCATAACCTCTCTGCCTCTTTGTTGCACAACCTCAAAGTTGGGTTACTTTTTAATCTTACTGTTCTTTCACTCACCAGCCATTTCCAAATCCTCTCACGGCTTCTTCCTCTGAGAGATCTTGTCGTCTTTCCATCCTTGAAGTCTTATTTATTTTCCTTTTCAATAACTTGAGCCCTGTCACTTCCTTCCTGGACTCCTCCTTTAAGTCCCTAAATGCTGTTGTAACAGATTTAAACCCCTCATGACCTATATTCAAAGCCCAGCAGGACTCTCACCCTTTCAATTCCTCCATCATTTTCAACTTAATTTTGCTCCCCCTCCCTCCTCGTTTGCTCAATGATCAGATCTTCATCAACCTGTTTGTCACACCTGGAAGGCCTGAGTCTTTTCTGCACATGGCCTGTACATAGAATGACTTCACCACACCCCTCCATAAAGGCATTCCCCTACCCACAGCTACCATCGCCGCCAGGACCTATATACCTTATTCTACCATCCATAAACAAGTTATTAGCTCATCCAGAGAATCGTTTGTTCATCACAATGTTTTCAGCAAACCCCGCCCCCCCATTTTTGAGTCAAATTCTCTCTGTGATAATTTCAGTTTTTGACAAAAATGCAGGAAGTCATTATTTCAAAGGTAAATATTTTCTTTGAAGAAAAGATTCAGGAGAATTATTTTGCAGAGAAGCCCAATCAAACTTTTTGATCCAGTCTAACTACTAAGGCTGTGTGTAGATGAAATGAGACTCCTTTTTGTGCATGAGGCTTTAAAGCAGGCTAAATGCTTTTGCACCGCTTTAATGGTGACGGTGTTTGCACGCCTTGGCAGCATATGCCTCATTAACTCCAGCCGCTGTAGGAAGTTCAGCAGTGTAATGTGCCTGAAATGACTTGAGGCGCAGCAAACTAAAACTCATCTGCAGAGTGAAACATCAGTGTCTGTGCAGCTCCATGGCTCTGCAGGAAGCCCATGCAAGCAGCCTGGCAGCAGCCTGGGAAAGCAGCTCCACCCAAGAAAAGCAGTGACCCTACTTTTCCACCCCCAGAACCTGCCTGCCTGAGCTGCATGGGGGCCTGGTCCTTCCCTCTGTGGCTGTGGTGCCCCCCCGGGACTGCCCGAGCTGGATGCCTGCAGGCGGATGCTGCCTCGGGGGCGGGGGGGTGCATTGCTGCTGTAAAGGGAAGCAAGCACCAGGCTCCCACGCAGCCCAGGGACCTCTCCACCCACCGGCAGCTCACCCTCCTCTCCCTGCTGGAGAGGCAAGTAAGTCAGCATGGTGTGTGCACAACACAGAGGTTTAATCAGTCCTAAATTAAAGCGGTGTTTTTTTAAAAACCTACCGCTTTAATTTAGGGCCCTTGTTTCATCTACACATGCCCTAACTTGCCTTCTTGGTAGGACAGATTGCCGTTTCTTTACTGACGTTGCATGGGGTATAGCACGGTCTTCCAAAGAGAGAATTTAGTTCAAGGCTATGCTAAAGGAGAGAGTCGGTTTTGAAAAGGAAAGACACCCCTCTGCCTTAATCCCTTGGCCTGCAGCTTGAACCAAAATCAAACTGAACGTGGAGGGTGTGACTACACAGGTGCTTTATTGTGCAGGAGTCCATTTTGCTAACATACTTTAAAATAGGCTAATGCGCCGTTTTCTAGTACCTCACAATTAAGTTACTACATTTAATGTGCATTAGTAAAAGCACATGAATGAGTGTGTAGATGCACCTGCTATTGTAGAATCATAAAAAATAAGGTTGGAAGGGACCTCAGGAGATCATCCAGTCCAAACCCTGTTCAAAGTAGGACCATCCCCAGCTAGATCATTCCGGCCAGGGCTTCATTGAGTCAGGCCTTAAAAACTTCCAGGGATGGAGACTCTACCACCTCTCTAGGTAACCTATTCCAGTGCTTTACCACCCTGCTAGTGAAAGAGTTTTTCCTAATATCTAACCTGAACTCCCTTTGTTACAACTTGAGCCCATGGCTCCTTCTTCTGACATCTGACAGCACTGAGAACAGTCCAGCTCCATCCTCTTTGGAGCTACCCTGCAGGTAGTTAAAAATTGCCATCAAATCCTCCGGTCATTCTTTGCAAAGCTGCTTCTTTAGTAGGGGTATGCGAAGTGGGCCCTCTTCGATTTGGATTTTGATTTGACTCAAATCGGGGACAGTGATTCGATTAACTGATTCAGATCACTGTCCCTGATTGAATTTGGCCGAATCTGAATCTAAAGATTGCTCTGTAGTTAGTAGTGTTTTAAAATTACATTTAGTCTTTTCTTGTTTTTTATTATTCTTTTGTTTTTTATTCTCTGTAATCATTTTGGTTTTTGTGTTTACACTGCTTGTGAGGAGGGGGGTTGTTTATTCAGGATGCCCCAACAAATGTAGCGTTCCCAGATTTCTGGGGGAGGGCTCGAGCCACTGGTGTAATGTATGAGGCCCCCTGAAATGTGAACCCAGCCCTTTTTGCTGCCAACCGGTGCCCGACAGAAGGGTTACACCTCTACTCATGCTTGCACCCTGGGCAAGCTCCCCCAGTTTACTCATCAAGCTGCTAGGTTTGCATCTCAAATACTAAAGCCACATGGTTTGGGCTTGCTGAGTCCGAGCAATGTGCAGGCGCTGCCTCTGGCTCTGTCTCTAGGTGAACTCTAGATGAGAGTCAAAAAAAACCCATGGAGAAAAAAAGCAGAGCAGTGCACACTCGGGCAGCACTTCCTTGCAGCATGGAGAACATCTGAATGTGCGGGATGGGGCACCACAAATGTGTTTGTGGCACCAGATGTCGCACAGCCGTGCTTATCTGGACATGGCCTTAGGGTTCAAATCCACCCTTTGTTATCCCCTGCTGAGCGCTAGGGATATTACAGCTCCACAACTTGGGCCCTGATGTTACTGCTAGCCTCCACAGACTTCTTAGCAGCCTAAGGACATGCTCTTCCCTAAGCTCCAGCCTAGTGATCTTTCTAGGGACAAGCAATAGGTGAAGCAAGCAGAAATCTGATCTGAACACTACCATGCTTCAGACAGCATAACAGATTTGCATACCCAGCCACCCCACCCTAGTTGCATTACTGGGGCAAGAAATGGAGCACTTGGCACAGAGAACTACAACAGACTGGCGACAGCAGGAGGACAGGATGGCTGAGAGGACCTTGTCCCCTGAAGCATTCCTGACCAAAGTCGGGAAAGATAAGGACTCTGCTGGGTTGCAGGGGCTGGCGAATGAGCATCTGGCTTTCTAGGTCGTTCCTTATCTCCTAGCCTTTTGCTGTGTTCCCCGCAGTTTCATGAGGTTGGTCTAACTGGAAGGACAGTTTTCAGTGTTCAAGTGCATGGGCAAGACAAAGTCAACATTTTGTATTTAGGAGCTCTGTTCAAATGTGACACATGCTCCCCTATTCCAGACTATGAAAAAGGAACGCTGACACCTCTCCATTTGCTACTCTGCCTCTTCCTGGACTTCTCAAAGAGAGCCATAAAGCAGTGGGTCATCTTCTACACCTCACCCCCTTCTGTCCCATTATCACCTAGACACCAGCCTACAAAGGACCCTCACACAACTTTGATACACCCTACATGGCAGGTGGAGAAGAAGCCCCGCGTGGTCTCTGGTCTTGCCCCCACCTCCATCCATGGTAGAAGTATGCTGCCAGGGGTGTTCGTGAAGATAGGGGAAGGTTTTGCCCGCTGTGAAACTGGACCCTAAAATCCAAGCAGAGGGTTTCTCTTCTTGAGCTGTTATTTCTAAGGCCCAGCCAGGGGTGCAATGCAGCTGGATACAGTCAGACTCTTACCTATGAGGCACTTTCAGCTGCTTAAAGCTGCGATTGCTTCAAATCCACTACGTCCCACTTCATTTCACATAATTAGGAGTCATGGCTGCCATTACCTGGCTTTTTGTGTCTTGAAATGAGATTTTCAAAACACCAGCCACCAAGGAGAAACTGAAAGCAAACTGATTATTCAGTCAGGGTGCCTCTGACCGCCTGGTATTAAGGGATTGACCAACTTTCTGCTAAACTCCCTTCATCTTCCCTCCCCCTTGATTTTCTTTCCTTGTTTTCGTCTTTTCTTAAAGCCTCTTATTTTGTCTTTTAAAGATAAATCCAAATTCACTTTTGCATGCATTCCTCTCCCCACTCCAACGCTGCCCGTTGCAATCACCTGTTCATATTTTGAATGTGAGATACCAAGAGAGTCGAGGGCAAGATAAGAAGAGGGCAAAGTTGTGTAAAAACTGACATGATAAGCAAAAATGCAAGGCTTGAATCAGACTTGAAAGCCTCTCACAAATCACAACCAAATAAATGGCAAACTTTCTGCAGGGGAAGTATTTGACTGAATTGCTCAGAACATTTCATTCGTAAAAAGCAACTATCTCTGGAAAGTAAGGAAAAGAGCATGAGGTATCACTGTGGTTTGGAGGAAGCATATTTTTGTGATTTAAGATCCAGACCTAGGCTACAGGATATGGAAGCTCATTTCCTGCTGGGGCCCTCCTCTTTCTAGTACAGTATTGGGGATGTCGGTGTAATTTCTTTGTGCCTCACATTTCCTCCTGAAAATCTTTCCTTTGTCTTTCATGTTTAGATACTGAGCAATTTGAGAAGAGGGCAGTTGTTTTATATGAATTGTGCTTAGCATGATCAGAGTTTCATGTTAGCTGAGATCTGCAGGACAAATAACTCAAAGGTCCCCTGAACTGCACCAGCTTTCTACCTAGATCCTTTTTTGCAGTGATTTGCCCCGCATGACAAGCATTCTGCTATTAAAAATGGCACTGTATTCTTTATATATCTATTTGGGTTCACTTTGCAAGCAGTGGTCATGGATATGCCACATATTACCTATGGAGTGAAATGACTTTTTAGTAAACGGTCATGTGGGAGTGATGCTGTCTTTACCTATAGTCTGCCTGCTTCACTTTTGCTAATAGCCTTACATCTCTGTATGTCACAACACCGTGGGATAAAGTGACCGTTCAGAAAGGGAAGAACAGCTAGATACTGGTGTAAGTTGCCCCAGGGTATCAGTCATGTGTCCACTCTCCCAGGCAGGTTAATTGTTTTAACTCAACTGACTTTCCTGCCACCTGGTGGCCACATGCTGTAATAGCACCTACTGTGGGCAGCTGGTTTGGGATTCCGTGTTACCCATCAGCTCCTTACTTTGGAGTAAATTTGCTACAGTTAAAACTGCTGTAAATTACTTCATAGTGATCATGTTGTGGGCTTGCAACCGGCATAGGAACTAGATAAATATATAAGTATCTATATCTTCAAGGGGCCTATGTAAAAGAAGAAACAAAGCTCTAGCTTTTCCAAAGAAAACAAACTAGTGAAAGGCACTCAGTGAGAGATTTTAGAGGAGAGCCGCTGGTTAAAAGGTTGAATGCCTCCCCTGCTCCCCTCGCCTCCTCTCTGTGTGCTTTTCTTAGTTTGGAATAAGTAATCATCTTTGTGAGAGTAACAAAATCGTAGAGAGAGAGAAATGCCCAGAGCTGTTTTTACCTAGTTTTCTACCTTTAATGGATTGAATACTGGGCCAGATCCAAGAAAGGATTTAGGTGCCTAAGTTGCACTTTAAATGTATTCCCTTAAATACAACCAAGAAATCCATAACCCCTTCCCACAATCTAGCTTCTTAGCAGCCTGAGAGTCCAGAGGAGCCTAATTTTTCAGGCAAAACTAACTTGGCCATTGCACGTGCTCAGAACTGCCATCACAGTGCTAGAGATGAACGTGAAGAAGATACCTCTGCCATAAGTAACAGATTCACAAAGGGAACATCTCTGAAACTAAGTCCCCATGAAGCCTCATCCAGAAGTATGCAGAGAACATGCTTCATACATATTCATGTTCATTACCCTTGCTCTCGAGGTCGTGAGAAGTTGTTCATGAGAACCTCCCTCCTGCATAATAGCCCTAGTGGTTACAGCAGCTTTCCAGGAAATGGGATACCCATGTTTTAGGTCCTCTTTAGCTAGAGAGAATTCAAATCTCTCTCTTTCAAGTCTTGGGAGAGGCCAGTGACAGGACTCCTTATGCATTCTCCTTTCAAAGGGTATTAATTAAAAAACAGAATGAGTATGGCAGCTGCAAATCCACATTTTGCCCCATCACTAAGGGATTGACCTCATCACTAAGCAAGAGCTTTCTCTTTGCTTTTTCTCCCTTGGGAATCATGAATTATCACTCCTGGTTGCCTAGTGGTCTAATTTCCACATGAGGTATACCACGTCTAATCAGAGAATCATTGAACGTTAGATTTGGAAGAGACCTCAGGAGGTCATCTAGTCCAACCTCCTGCTCAGAAAAAGGACTATCACCAACTAGATCATCCCAGCCGAAGCTTGTCTATTGGAGTCATAAGAACCTCCAAGGATGGAGATTTTACAACCTCTTTGGGTAACCTGTTTCAGTGTTTTACTTGCGTCTCTGTGAGAGTTTTTTTCCTAATATCTAAGCTGAAATTCCCTTGCTGCAACTTGGGGCCACTGCTCCTTGTTCTGTCATCTGCTACGACTGAGAACAGTTTAGCTCTGTCCTCTTTCAGACCCCCTTCAGGTAGTTGAAGGTTGCTATTAAATCCCCTCACTCTTCTCTTTTCTACAAAATAAGGCCAGTTCCCTCAGCCTGTCCTCAGAAGTCATGTGCCCCAGCCTCTTAGCCATTTCTGTTGCTCTCTGCTGGACTTGGTCTTATTTGTCTATATCTTTTCTGTAGTGAGGGGCCCCAAATTGGACCCCATACTTCAGATGTGGTCTCTCCAGTGCCAGAAAGAGGAGAATAATCACTTCCTTTAATCTGCTGGCAACATTCCTATTAATGCAGCCCCGTATGCCATTAGCCTTCGCAACAAGGGCACACTGGTGGTTCATGTTCATTGTATTGTCCATATAACCCCCAGGTCCTTTTCTGCAGAGCTGCTACTTCTGCTTACCTAGTTGGTCCCCAGACTGTACCAGTGCATGGGATCGTTCCATCCTAAATGTCGAATTTTGCACTTCTGATTATTGAACTCCATGAGATTTCTTTTGGTTCAATTCTCCAATTTATTGAGGTCTCTCTAAAGTCTAGCCCTACCCTTCAGTGTATTTACTACTCCCTCCACCTAGGTGTCATGTGCAAACTTGCTGAAGGTGCACTCTAAGCCATCTTCCAGGTCATTGATAAAGATACTGAACTAAACCAGGCCCAGGACTGACCCCTGGGGCACTCCACATGATATCAGCTTCCAACTAGACATCAAGCTATTTGATCACTACCCTCTAAGCCCACTTCTCCAGCCAGTGTTCAATCCACCTTACAGTCTGTTCATCCAAACTGTGCTTCCTTAGCTTGCTTGTGAGAGTGGTGTGGGAGACCATATCAAAAGCCTTGCTGAAGTCAAGATATATCACATCCACTGCTCTTCCTGCATCCATAAAACCAGGCATCTCATCTCATATTCGTCAGACATGACCTGCCCTTAGTGAATCCATGCTGACTGTTCCTAATCACCTTCTTCTTCTCCAAATGCCTAGAAATAGATTCCTTGAAGATCTGCTCCATGATCTCGCCAAAGACTGAGGTGAGACTGACTGCTCTGTAATTTCCTGGGTCCTCCTCCTTTCCTTTCTTGAAGATTGGTGCTTTATTTGCCCTTTTCCAGTCATCTGGAACCTCTCCCAAGTGCCACAAGTTTTGAAAGATGATGGCCAATGTCTCTGCAGTCACATCAGCCAAATCTCTCAGCACCCTCAGGTGTATCACTCTGGTCCTGTGGCCTTGTATATGTAGGTTTTCTAAATAGTCCCTAACCTTTTATTTCACTAGTTGGCTGCTCACCTCCTCCTCAAGCTGCGCTGCCAGGTGCAGTATTCTGGGAGCTGACCTGGTCTGTGAAGACTGAGGTGAAAAAGGGATTGAGCACTTCAGCCTCTTCCACATCATCAGTCACTGGGTTGCCTCCCCCCTGCAGTAAGGGATCCACACGTTCCCTGACCTTCCTTTAGTTGTGGACATACTTTAGAAATCCTGGTTACCTTTATGTCCCTTGCTGGCTGCAACTCCAGTTGCACTTTAGCCTTCCTGATTTCATCCCTGCATGCCTGAGCCATGCTCTTGTACTCTTTCCTAGTTGTTTGTCCAAGTTTCCACTTCTTGTAAGCTTCCTTTTCATGTTTTAGCTCACTCACTTTCATGTTTTATGCTGACTGGGGCATAGCCATCACCCATTTTAGTCTGGGTTATCCACAATGCAATGGTCAGGCTGAATGCATGGTTCAGACCATCAAATCACTGTTTAAGAAGACTTTGCAGGACAGCTCAAATCTATATCTGGCTTTACTCAATCTGAGGAACATGCCCATTGCCAGACTTAAGTATGTTCCAGCTTCTGATGGAGAGACCTTTCCACAGTACCCTCCCTGCTACAACACCAGTGCTAACTCCTAGACTACTGTTGAATGCCTCCCACAAATTGCAGAACCTTCAAAGGTGCCAAAAGATGCACTATGCCCTCATGGCTGCATTTTCGCCGCCTCTACAAGAGGGGGGGAAAGTAAGGATGCAAACAAGTACAGGTTGGACACCGTATGGCAAAAAGAGATTAACCACAGTCCTACATGGTAACAATTCACTGTGGTGATGTCTGCAGGAGAAACGGAAGACACTTAACGAAAGATTATTCACTGGTACCAGTAGAAGAAGTTGATGCACCTCAAGAGACGGCAGCAGAACAAGCATCAGAATAAAAACCAGACCACCAAGAGCAAGAGTTTCATTACATTTCAGAGAATCCCCCGGTACCCACAGAGACACCTGATGGCACCATGCAAAGTAAGAGTGGACGTGTGGTGGAGTTGCCTGTGAAGTACAAGGAGTATGTAATGGGATAGTAGTAAAGGCTAGACCCCATCAGTGAGCCAAGTGCTAGCAACCTCTGGCTTCATGCTCCCCAAATATTCCAAGTTAAAGTAGCTACTGATGAACATTCAACTACTTACCAGGGAGATCCCAGAGTAAAGAAGGGGGATATGATATATGGAATGCACCTTTAAGGAGCCTACAGTGGGATGGCCCCGTCTTTCCCCCGATGCCCTGTGGGTGCAGTTTGGTGGTGGTGGGTTGTTGCTGTCTTCCCTGCAAGCTGTGAGTGCGTGTGTGTTGCTGTTTACCATCCCACCGGTCTCTACTGAATGCTGACTTGAGGACAGAAGCCCAGGGGCATGGAGGTCTGAGTAAGTACCCCATCCCAAGGACGCAGTGGCCAAGGGCAAACACTGTAGGGTGAAAGCCTTGACAGTGAATGGTCCTGCCTGGATAGACACCTCAAAGGTGCAAGCAGAGGAAGAGCTGTGACTCTGCTATTGCAATATTCATTACTTTGGGTCTCTTAATCCATCACCTCTCTCTTCCTGCCCCTCTCTCCAAGCAGACCTTCCCTAGCAAACTCCCCTGTTCACCGCTCCTTGGTCCTGAAAGGTTCTCTCTTTTCCCTGCTTCCTCTCACCAAGCTTACCTGGCCGTAAGTGACTGACTCAGGATCACAAAGAATGGAGGTTACCACAAGACCACATGATTATTCTTCTCCTCAAAGGAATGATTCAGGTTCTATAGTGCTCAGTCCTGTGCCTCTATCAGGGCTTTGCCAGCAGACCTCATCCTGGGATGTACTGTGTCTTTTCACCTACTGCACACCCCCAAGAAGACATTCACCTTGTTTTTGGAAGGCAGAATACAAGGGAAAGAAAAAATAACAGACTTTTCCACAATCATGCCCCAAAGCTGGCTTTTTCATGGAGAGCCTGCCTTGTGAAATGGGTGCCCCTTCTTTTGGGGAGAGCCAGCAAACAGTGGCAGAATCCATTGTTAACCCTTTCACAACTGCTTGCAGTTTTTGACTGCTCAACTAAAAGTTACCGCCAGTAAAGTTGGGAAGCTGATTTTTTGGAGGAGAGGTGTGTGTGGTATGCAAGTAAATATGGTATATTTTTTAATTCACTTCATGCAGGCACCGAAACGCACTTTAGGCATGTTCCTGAAAATTAGCAGCCGCGGTTAGGTCACATGTGAAATTAATCTGATTGGATTTTAAAGAGGGAGTATTATAATAAACAAGGCAAAGGCTGTTTACAAGTCTCACTATGATATAATTACATTTTTCATCATGAATTGAAAGATGCCAGACTTGCTGGTCCAGTGGCAGCAAATTAGATTCAGCAAATTTAATGAATGGGGAGCAGATTGGAAAGTGTTGTATATTTTTTTTATGAAGCATGCAGGTGAGCGTCGCAACAGCAAGAAGGTCAGAGACCTTATTACTCCAAGTTCTCCCGGAAAGAGAAAGGGCTGCTGAGATTCACAAATAAGCTGCATGCAAAGGTGGGAAAGGGGAAAAAATGCTTTAGAAAAGGAAGGCGAGGTCTATCAGGTCGTCAGTCTTAGTTTGATATCAGTGGTGTTATGCTAGGAATAAATTTACCCTTAGCACACATTAGACCAAGCTCATTCCTGACACAATTTCCCCGGGTTCCCAATGATCCTGCAGTGATGAATTTAACTCGATGTTTACAACCTGGTTCCCAAGTGCTAAAACAGTCTGACCCTATAAGCATCCTCCTTTAGTGCACTGATGGTTGGGGTCACTAAGGTAAGGATATTACAGGCTGGGGAGAAGGTTTTACATTCACACGTGTTATAATCTAGCTCACTATGAGTAGCATCTTCATGACTCCAGGGGTACCATTGGGAGCAACAGTACTCCTTGAGGTGTCCCTGACATTACTCAGCACTAGCAAGGAAGGCAGAATTTGGGCCATAATTAAAGGCACAGGCATTCTAGGGGAACACAGTCTGCACAGCAGTTTCTCTCACCCACCATGCTTTAAGCAGTAACTCACTGTGGGCTCTGTTGGAAGGCGTGCTGAGCACACTTAGGCAAGCTCAGGCTGCTAAAAAGGCAGAAGGAGACCATGCATGTCGTTGTGGAGCCTGCCTATATCTCCATTTCCTGTACAGGGTGTGAGGCTGCTCCTTGCCTTCACATAGTGGCAGAAGGAAGGGGTGGATGGAGCATCATCCCCTCTCCATAGTGCCAAATAGGCTGGGATGCTGAAGACAAGGAAGTAAGCTGCAAGCCCATTTTTCACCAAAAAGGGGGTGAAACAAGGACCAGGTAGTCATTCATAATTTTACTCTGGCATCAGAGCTGCTATACACCAATGCATACTCAGCCTGGATGGCAACCATACAGCAGCTGGTTAAAATTACATTAATCTCAGGATGCAGGAGGCCTGCTTGCATGGGTAGCACGTTCCTAACTTACATGTTGATAGCACATCATGGCTCTCTGCCATCAACTATAACTCTAAGAAAGACAGATCACACCACATCCCTCCTGAAATTATGCCTCAATGTGTCTGACTATCCCTAAAGCATAAGTAACTTGCCAGAAAACTCTTTACTTCGGTACTCCATCCGGTATCATCTTTGCATGCTACTCTTTAAATACTCTTTTGTTGTTGTTGTTTAGCAGAGAGCATTTCAGCATCCCTCCCTCTCTCTCCCTGAGTGTCTTTTAATCACTGAAATATCAACTCCATGGATTTTTAATTTTGCATTTTAATTCTGGTACGTTAAGCAGTGGTGCAGGAGGGAGAAAAGTTCAAAAGACAATGTCAGCCTTTAATTATGCAATTTGTAGAGTAATTTGCTCCAATTTGACCTATAATGAAGGATCCTGAATAATGTAAGATTGTAAGCAACAAAACATGCATGTGTTTCCACTGCTTTCCCAATAGTGAATCACTAGAAGAGTTGACTAATGTATAGTTTTGTACTCCTTGGATTTACTTTTTATAGGAACCAGGAATAATAATCATAAAGCATTAGTTAGAGAGAAGCTTTAGAGATCACAAAGGTTTTCTTTCTCAGGTGCTAAAATAGGAAGCAATTAAGACTATTAAAAAGTTGCCATGGTGGCGAGTAAAGATTGACTTTTACTGTTTACTTGCAACTTTATATATAAAGGTGTTTTTTTTTCCCCCAGTGGAATAATCCACCACAGTTGGATCGATTTTATTTTAATTTCAGACAAATTATGTGCCTGATGGTGACCCATGCTACATGCAAAAGAAGAAAAAAGGAGGGAGAAGCCCAAATCTACCTGCTATATTGTGCCATGTAGGAGAAGAGTAACAGCAATGGGGCTGCAAGATACCATGTTTAGGGTATGCTGGTGGAGGGCCCAGAGAATGGCCCATGCCTCAGAAAAGCAGCAGCCCAGGCTGCAGCGGGTCATGATTGGAATAGGGAGCCTTCCTCACTCCTAAATTAACAGCGGAAACAGGAGACCGATTGTGATTCTAGGTCGCATCCTTTTCCCTGGTCTGTACCTGGAGCGGTCTGACCGTGTCACATGCACAGAGCTTGTTGCAAACCTGTTGTATAGCTTTTTCAGGTGTTTGCCTACAAAGCAGCTACCAAGTCATACCTATGGAATTGGGGGTGTCAGAGCAAACAACTTTTTGCATATATTCCTTGGTCAGTAGCTGCTTCAATGGGAAAATGGGAACTTTGTGCTTGATGGGGCTAGTGTTGGACACAAGTTTCACAGTTTCCTAATGACCGGGTGGATCTACACGTGCACTTTATTGCAGAGTCGACAAATTAGTTCTGCAGTAAAACATCGCAATCTACACGTGCACCGGTATTAGGGCACGCTAAACGAATGTCAGTAGTATCCTACAGTGGAGTACTTTACTGTGCTGGAACACATATGTAGATGCTGACCAAGCCCGTTACTAGTGCCCAATTAGCCCAGTCAGCTGGGGACCTGTGCTGTCCTGGCTCAAATTGCTGCTGTCCCAAGTTTATTGCATTGCATTAAGTGCCCGTCTAGATGCACCCACTCTTAACTAATTGGATAAGTATAACTCACAGATCCAGTTTTCCATTGTATGCACTTCAGCATACAAATCCAGAATTTGCTTGCAGTGGATATTAGTCAATGATTGCTTTGCATTTGTTCTCAACACTGCTTCTGCATCTCCAAGAAGCACGGCCTTGCAATTGAGGCTCTCTAGTAGGACACAGGAGATCTCGGTTCAGTTCTTGGTTCTGCCACAGGGACCTTGCTAATACAGGTTAATTATCTCAGCTTCAACTTTCCATCTGTAAACTAGGGCTGGCAATTTCCACCTTACAAGGGTGTTGAGATATGAGTTTCTGAATGTTTGTGAGGTGCCCAGATGCTACAGGAGAGATGATCCTGGAGTTGCCTCCTTGGGGTAGGCCTTAAAAACTGACATTAAAATGCCCTGATACTCTACCCCAACACCTTATATTGTGGGTGAAGCTGCCACCTCCCAGACCTAAAGCATCAACATTTCAATCCTGTAGTGTGTAAAGGGACCAAGAGTTTTACAAAAGACTGGCCAGTGATCTTGCATGCTTGAATTAGACCCCTGAAAGGATGGGTTACAGCAGGGATCCTAGTTTTCTCTAATAAAAAAAAAAATCCCCAATTTTTGCGTTAAAAAAAAGTACCCCAAAATCCACATTTTTCCATGATTAAAATGAAACACCACTATATATACATCTATGTATTAATGGTGTTACCTTTTAATCATTGAAAATGTGGATTTTGGGTTACTTTCTTATTGTATTTTTCTGGAAATTGGGGATTATTTTTAATCAGAAAACCAGGACCCCTGGTTATCAGCACTGTCTTTGCAGACTTGTTCAGAGTGTCTAAAGGTATATGCTCCCCACTCCATTCCATACCCAAATTACTAGCTTCTTTTGAAAACCTTGGTCCCATTTAGCAGATCTCGCTAAGTGAAAGGGCACGTAAAATGTTTTATTTACATCAGTATCGCGCTGGAGAAGATAGAAGGAGGGTGAGAATTAACACCCCTTCAGAATACCCCGCTCCTCTCGACAGAGATTCAGAAGAGAGAAAGGAAATCCTTCATGTTCTTCACGAAACTTCCTACTTGATTTTTAATATCATTGCACTGGGGGAAATGTCTTTTATAAAACCTACCAAGTCCCCTGGCCTCCAAGCCTTGCTATATACCAAGGACCTCTGCTGCAGTGTTCAAGGGGATGCTGGGAGGGTTAATCTGTTATCCTTGGTGATATACTTTGAGATCTGTAGATGGAAGGCGCTAGTGACAAGCTAAGCTTTATGATTCCTCTGCCTCTGATTCTAAAAGCTTGTCCTAGCCTCAGGATGTACAAAACATCTATCGAGAGC
Source organism: Caiman crocodilus (assembly GCA_030014935.1). NCBI lineage: Eukaryota > Metazoa > Chordata > Crocodylia > Alligatoridae > Caiman > Caiman crocodilus. Next base: position 6,403,511 of record JAGPOW010003022.1, on the reverse strand, counting down.
CTGGCTGGGTGTTTTCTTCCTTTAAACACAAGCGCTACAAATTGCTGCTGCTGCCCTCCTGTCTGAAGATGGCACTGCAACATCTCACAAGCCAGAGCCCAGACTCTGGCATCTCGCACTGGTTCCTTCACGGCTCTAATGACTATTGGGAATGACAGCAAAATCTACAACAGCAGAGAGACAAATGCAAGAGCAAGAGAACTATTCTATAGGGTTTGAAAATCAGTTGTGTACAGAGTTTTCCAACTATGCCTGCAGGGAGGGGAAAAGGTGTTTGCCGATTCAAGACAGGTAACACTCAGCCCTCCTCCAACTGTTATGTGATTTGCAATAGATACAGTGCTACAGTGTCTGCATTTAAACACTAAGAGGCAGATTATTAGTTGGAGCAAACTGGCTTGGATCCATTCACGTCAGTGCAGCTATGCTAATTTATACCAGCTGAGACTAACACTAAGAACTCACTTAAATGACATGGGGGTAAAGAGAGTTGGTGGATGTGAGAGACAATTAAGGTGTATGATATTAATGGTAAAATTAAGAGCCACGATGCCGACACTTTCATGTCACGCTGTGTCTTGTCATCAGTTCTGGGGGTTCAGCGGTGTATCAGGATTACAGGCACAGGTCTGTCGCTCTCTAAACCACAAGGAGAAAAAATCAGGAAGGGCTACAATGAAAAATAAAAGGAAAATGAGAGCAGCCTGGTGTCCTCATCTGGATTTGTGTGTGGGTGTTTGTTGGGGAGCGGGGTTTATTTCATAGCATGCAATTGCGTCCAGAAAGGCAGTGTCTGGGGACTGTGGGAGGGCAGCATTTTCAGAGCCTTTCTCAGGTTGTCTGATGAATTCTAGGAGAAAATGAAAAAGGAAAAATGAAGTTGTTCTTAGTGCACACTGCTCTGAAATGCCTTCATCTCCTTTCACCTTGTCTACTGCAAATACCTGCCCTACAGCCTCCCTCAGGTCTCGCTCCCCAGGATGGGCAGGAGGCTGCTGTCTGCTTCTGACAGAGAGAAAGAAAAAGAAGAACATTGCCTTCCCACTCACAATGTACTGCTGGCTCCCCGTGAATTTTTGGAGGATCCAGTTAAAAATCTCCCTGTGTGGATTTGCAGAAGCCTGTTCCCAAGATCTTCTACTTCTCTCACCCTTGCTGTGCGTTCTCTATTTATCATTCTTTCTTCTTTCGCCTTGCCACAGCCTGGCTCCTTTCACTTCTAGACACTTCATATATGTAACTCTCACCATCCTGAGCAACCAGAGACTTCAGCCCTGCGTGGGGGAGTGCCATTTTCTGGACACTGCATGCATCTAAGAGGAAGTGCCTTTGCAGGAGGTACCAAGCTAGAAAGATGCATGAAGGTAGGCTCCGAGTGCGGAATTGGATCCAGGTTCATTATTATGCTTGCAAAAGTTTAAGTACAAGGAGTTCACTGGAATCTCAGACTCTCTTCAGACCTCTGCTCTCTGCCTCTTGTACACTGAGCACATCGGGAGTGATATGCAGCATACACCATGCAGAGCAGTGCTGCTTGTGAGTGAAATGCAATGCAAGGGAGAAGCCTGGGCAGTGCATGTATCCTCTGCTCTTCTGAAGCGGGTGGAAAATAAGGCTTGGCAAAAGGGAACAGTACTGCCTTGTCATCCATCAGTGGGTGCTGGTCAACGTGCTTAAAATTTAATAGCAGACCTGCTGCTAACCATGACCTGATGGTCTCTGCATTAGCTGTTGCCCACAAATGTATTAACGGATCAGGCCAATTAAATCTTGCTCTTATATGTAGGCATCTCAGCCAGGACCTCTAGAGCAATTCCCTTTTATCTGGTATAGCATGGCTGCTTGGAGATTTGATAAGTTTGCCTAATTCTGGTCGCAGAGTTGCCCTGCCTCAACCAGCAATTCCTAGGGAAAGCAGTGGGTCTTTGAGCTCTCGCCCCTAATTTTGCCCAGCTGCATAGGGTTCAACAGCCCCAGGCTGGCCCCTGCAACACCACGTCAAGCTGCCTCTCCCATGGCTGACAAAAGGTGCATTTATATGATGCAACAAGTGACCTTGCAGGCACCAACATACAGGTTTTATTAAGCAGACACATCCTTCACTGTTATCCCCCTTGCCACGTGCTCTTGAGTTGCCCTGCTTTTTGTCATGTATTTGTCCCGCTTGTTCTCTGACCTGCAGAAGGGAAAAGGTAGAGAAATGGCAATATGCCTTCCCAGTAGTATTACTGGGAGAGGGAGGCACCAGCCCCAGGTGCCAACCTAAAGAAGATGCCAGTATGGGCCAGGGGTCTTAGCAAATCCGTGCCTGCTGTGCCAATAGGAGCTGGGCAGGTGCTCCATAGAGAATCAGGAAGGGGGTGCGGGGGATGAATGGCATGGTGCCCCTCCCAGGTAGCTTTGCCTGGGAGGTGCAACACTGTGCCCAGAAGTTTATCTGAGGGGGAAAAGGGGGAGTGAGTGGGGTATGAGGAGCAGTCCCCAGGGAGTCTGTACCACCAGGCTGCCATGCTAGTGTGCAGGCAACCTGTCCCTTAGCTGCAGCAGCCTAATGCCACCGCGCTGCAACAGAAACTATAGCTGTAGCAGCTGCCTCCAGAGTGCAGAGAGCTGGGGAAGGCAAGAATCTGCTCCTCATCCCCCTGTGCCCCACTCCTGCTCTCCGGTGATCAGCCTAACTCCCACCCTACATCCCTATTACTTCTGCCGCAGATGCTGAGAGAGCTGCCTACACCTCTACTCCTTTTTCACAGTGTAAGTAATGAGGTAGGGTATGTGCATCCATCATGGGCACCAGCTACCAACCATATGGCAGGACCCAAGGGATCCATCAGCTTTTCCCCTTATTCTGGAAAATGGGAAGTCACAGATGGTCCTAAGCAAGCCTCGGAGGGTTCCTGTTAGCAAGAACAAAATGTCCACTTACTCATTTAGGATCTGCTCACGCTGCTTGGGCTTTTGAAACCGAGCTGTACAAAAGGGCTCACAAGGACACGACTTTTCCTGGGGCGTATTGTATGCAATACACAGATTTTGGCCACAAGCAAAACGGGCTCTGGCTCTCTGTGGGGCCAACCTAGAATAAAAGGAAGACTAGAAGGGGATTCTGACTCGAGGCTTATCACTCGAGGCTTTCTTCACCCTGCACACACTTGCCATTGCAAGTGTTTGGGAAAGAGTTTGGTTGGATGGCCAGTAGCGTGGGTGAGATCCTGTCCTTTCTGCTCAGGATTAGCCATTCCAGTTTCAGTTTCCATACAGTTTTCAGTCGTATATACACGTGGATTTTGTAGAACTCCACGAGCTGTCTTCACACTCTGAAAAAGCTCATCAACACTTAACGATCCCATTAGCTCTGAGGAGGGCCACAGAAATTACAGTCCTGAAGTGACATTAAAGAGACACAGCCCTATATTTTGGTCCCTCTCTAGGTGTAAAGCCTCTCTTGCCCAGTCATACCTTTGCTGATCTCCTTTCGTGCAACCTGAGAATTTTTCATCAGTTTCCCCGCACAAAGCTAGAACTGCAGGTAATCTGTATGTACAGTAAACTGACTTTCAGTTTTTCCCTTGAGCAGCTAAAAATGAAACAGGAAAAATAGAGAGGGCAAACTGTGATTGAAAACAAGTTATCACCTCTGCTGCAAAAGGGACAGCCTATCATCAGAGCATCCTCTGCCTTACTCTGCTTCTCTAGTGCAGTGTAAACAATTTTGTATCCACTTTTGAATCTAGCAGCCTGAACTCTGCGGCCCCCGCTTTGACGAAATTGCAGGTTCATTCTGAAGACAGTGTGCAATTTTCCTCCAAGAGAAAATTGTTAAATGTCAGTCATCCTTGTGCCGAGTCCAAAGAAGTAACACAGTTTCTGAAGGTCTCGGGAACACATTTCAGCTGGATGATGGACTGGGATCTCTGTGGTTAATTCATAGAAAGCATTGTAACCCTGAAGTTAAGGCGAGAGCTCAGTGGCGTTCCCAAACCATTAGGACAGAGCACAATTCAAAGCCAGCATCGCCTCCGGGATAGTATGGCAGCTGTGCTCTTCAAGGCTGTGGCGGAAGGCATCCCCGTTTCAGGCTGCAGGGAGTCGCGCAGTGTGCGCCTCCATCGCCCGTGCACGGCTGAGCTGAAGGAGTTACGTTGCTGGCAGGGGTATTCCAACCCAGTGTTTGCTTCTGTCTACAGGGGTAATAATAGTCTATTCTCTGGGTCTTCTCAACAGAAGTGTGGGGTGCTTTCTGGGTGAGGGTGAATAGTTTGTTTGCCAAACATGGTTTCAGTCCACCCCCAAGCTTTTCACAGAACTAAGCTGAATTTACCCAAGAATTTAAAAAAAAAAAAAAAATTCTGGATTTAAAATCACAAAGCTACTCGAGAGAAAGTGGTGTCCTCCTCCTGCCCGCTATCCTCGTGGTTAGGACATTCCCCCAGGATGTGAAAGACCATTGTGAAGGGAGTTGAACCTGCACCTTCCAGAGGACAGGGTTATGTCAGGAGTGGGGAATTATTTCGGCTGCAGGGCCACTTAATGAGCTCTGGGGACGTACCAATGGCCTCCTCTTGTCTTGTCTCTCATCTCCGCCTCTGCCTCTCCTTCCCTCCCCACTTCCCTCCCTCCAGAACCTGGCTGAAGTTTAATTCTTCAGGAGCCCCAGTGCGCAGCTGCGGACACTGGCAGGAGATGCTGCTATGCCAGCCAGGCAGCAACATCAGCTGCGACACAGCTGGCAGGTTCTGACACCATCGTTCACCCAGCTTGGCAGCAGATCCCGCCTGGATACAAAGCTGAGCGTTGGGGCTTCTGATGAACTACAGCTCCGGCCAGGTTTTGGAGGGAGGGGGAGAAAGGGAGGAGAGACACAGACGGAGAGACGGAGGTGCTGCCACCCACCCAGTGCAGCACCAGCTCCTGTCAGGGTCCATGGTTGACACTGCTGAAAGTTTTCATGCCAAGACTTGGGGCAGGAGCTTCCATCCTGCCAGGACGGCGGTTAGTCAGCTGTGGATGGGGCCAGCAGGTTCTGTATCGAGGCTCCTGAACCTTCCCATGATGTCCACAGCTGATGCTGCCACCTACCCGCTGCAGCAGAAGCACCACCCAGGTCCACAGCTGATGCCTGATGCTGCTGGGTGGAAAAAATGCCGCATGCCTGCCTGGCACCACACAGTGGCTAGAGCTGCTGGCCACCTTCAGGCCAAACCCAGTGAGTTAGCCATCCATCCGTGGGCTGGACTGAATCTGTTGGTGGGCTGGATCCAGCCTACAAGGACATATGTTGCCCACCCCTGGGTTATGTGCTTGCAAACAGCTTTACTTTGCATAGGCATTTTAGGAGCGTAAAGCAGGCTCTCAAGCTACAGGTGAGGTGCACATCTGGGCTGCCAAAGTTGCTCCAAAGACTATCGTTGTGCAAAATGGACCAGCTACAATAGGAGAGAGTGAAACACAAACATTCAGGTTACTACTTCAAGATGTGGGAGACTAAAATTTAAATGCCATTTCTGCCCTATTCAAAGAATGATTTGAACTGAGGTCTCTTGCTCTGTGGAGTGCCCTAACCGTTACGCTAAAGTCTATTCTGAGATGGTCTGTACCCATGAAGTCGTTCCACCACCACCCAGCTTTGCTAGTCTTGAGGGCATGTGCAAAGCGCTTTCCTGTTATTCTAGGTTGTTGAAGGTGGTATGGACTGTTTTATCTTGTGATTTCCCCCTCCAAGGGCAGGTGTCTAGAGCAATGGTTGGAATCCTATAGTTGTGTTCAAACTACTGGAAGAAATAAAACAATAAATGTCTCTCTTTGAAGTGTTCCCTCATCAGAGCATTCTAGATAGGCAGCAGTTTCTTGATGAGATCCTTCTTCATAAATTCTCCCATATGACATGACACAATATTTTACAGACCATGTGTTTCCTTACTCGTATCCAGCCAACTCACAGTATGTAGGTAACTACATCCCTCCAAATACATATACATACACACATCCTTTCATATGTCTTCCTGCCTATTCTTATGTTTGTTTCTACCATTTCAGAAGAAGTTGTGCCAATAGACTAGAGATGTACTGATACATTGGTCCCGTATTGTATCAGCACCAATACAAGGAAAATTGAGAGTATCGGCAAGCAGCCTTTTTTTGGCTCGTGGCTGATAAATGCCCTGTGCATGCACACAGCTGTAGCACAGCATGCTGACAGCCAGGAGCGTAGCCCGGCAGCTTAGAGAGCAGCCAAGTCTGGCTAGTAAGTCTCTTGTGGGGAACTGGGTAAGGGGAGGGAAGGGGTGTGAGAGGAGGGCAGATCAAGGCCCCCATAGTAAGGGAGGGAGTGGGGCTGGTGCTGGGACAGGGCACAGGATGGAGCCACAGCTTGTCTGGGGGATGTGGGAGAGGGCAGCTCCCACCACTACACACACCCTGGGAGGGCATGGGAGGGTTTCCCCCCCAGATCTGCATATGGGATGGGCTGCCACTGCAGGCTCTGGCCAGGAGCTACACCAAGCTTTTGCTGCTGGGAGAACTGGGCCAGGCTGCACTCGATGCAGGCAGTGGTGACCCTGGGAGGGAGGATTAGGGGGGCTAGAGCCACACCAAGCATTTTCAACTAGAGAACTGATCAGGAAGGTGATGATGGGGTAGCTAGTTTAATTCTTTTTGGGTCTCTCTTTTTTGCCATCAGTTTAACCTCAAGACTTCTCATTTTTATTAGGGGTACACAATAGAGATTTTGGGGGCCGATACTGATGGCTGATTTTTAAGGCATATTGGCTGATACCAATCTGATTTCCAATACCAGCCCAGCAACTTGAAGAGCTGCATACAGCTGGTAAGTCTGTTGTGGTGGAAGGGGAGGGGGAAAGGAAGGGCCGTGTGGGGCCAGGTCAAGGCAGGCCCCCATGGTGAGGGAGGAATGGGGCTGGGGCTGGGGCAGGGCAGGCATGGGACAGAGCCACGGCTTGTCTGTGGGGTGCAGGGAGCAGGCGAGTGCTGGTCCAGCAGCTCCCAGACGAGCAGCATGCAGCAGTACGAGCCACCCAACCCCCTTCCCCACACCTCCATTTTGCACCCGCCTCACCCCAGCTGGGCAGTGCTTGCCTCAGCCCCACTCCTCCCTCCTCACAAGGGCCTTGATCTACCTCCCCAAACCCCTTCCATCCCCTTCCACCACAAGAGACTTACCAGTTGCATGCAGCTCTCCACATTGCTGGGCTGTGCTCCTCACTACCTACATGCTGTGCTGTGGCTATGAACACGCACAAGCATTTATTGGCCAAATTATCAGCCACATCAGGCCCATTTCCAATATGATCAATTTTTTTTCATATCAGCACCAATCCGACATCAGATTTATCGTTATTTCATAAAAATCAATAGTGTTTGCTTTGCCTGCCTGTGTTGTTCTCTGGTCCTCATCCTAATCAACCCAGACACAAACTCCATCCCCATACATTTATTAAGGCCCTGAGCCTCCAAGTGACTCAGGAAGCATTATCTCCATTTGATAAATGACTAGCAAGACAGAAAGGTTTAGGGCTAGAGCCACAAAAAAGACTTTGGTGCCTGACGAGGGATTTAGGTGGGACTTGTGCACCTAACTCCAAAATGAAGAGTCCCAAAACTCCCACTCAGATGCTGCCTAACGCCGTATAAAAGTAGCCTAGGCACCTACTTTCCCAAGAAGACTAAGGGCTTTAAATCCTAAGTTTAAATTGAATGCAACTTCAGGTAGCATTCAATTAGGCGCATAATTATTGATGTAAAATGGAGTACCTTTGGTAGAAAAGATTTGGGAATCCGCAGGCCAGAATATCTTATAGGCTGGGGGTTAGGGCATTACTGTAGAAAGTGGGAAAACAGCAGGACCTTAGATCTTTTCCATTCTCAGGGAGTGCCCTACACACCAGACAGTCAGCCCTTTTCATTTTGAAAAGAAAGTACATCCTGATTCCAAGAAAGCTTTCCTATTATAAGCTTTATTTAAACTAGGTTGTTCCTGGAAAAAAAGTGTTGGTTTTGACAAACCACTCTTTTCCCAATGAAAAACCATGGAATCAAAAACATTTTGACAATCTCTAATAAATGATGTCTATATGGCCTTAAACATCCAAGATGCTGAAATGAACTGGACAAAGCCCATCACACTCTTTCCTTGAACATCCAAGTACCCTCTCCCTCTCCTAAAGTAAACCAAAAGCCAGGTCTTTATGTGCCAGCTCAATCCATCTTTGCTAAGGTTAGGGAGGAATCATCCATCAGACCCGAGAGCTCCACAGAGATTGACACCAATACGTCATCTATTGTCTTTAATGGGCAAGCATTTCTGTTGCTTTTTTTTTCCCTTTCTCATCGGTCTTCAAGTCATTTCTCTGTTTTGCTCACTCTCCTCCCTCTGGTCTGCTTTTCTTTTCCAGCACAGAATATATACAGTCCTCTCCTGATCCCCTCCCCTATTCAGAATCAGACAGCTTCACACTATTTTCTGTTCAGCTATGGGTATGCGACTGTATAATCAAAAATAAATAAAATTGGAGGGGGAGACTTGGCAGTGGATGACTTCTCTTCGGGGTGAAGTGAGATTTTTGGCTTTGAGCAGGGAAACTTCTCTACAACTGTCTGCAGAGGTGCTCATCACAGGAGACACGGAAGGGGCCGTCTCCATCGAAGGGGGAAGGGGCAGAAAATTTTGAAGCAGAGCAGAGCCAGAGGTGTTGGAAGGCTGAAAGTTATACTCAAATGGCCTTGCCCTCAATTACTGATGTGCAAAGGAGCTTAAGATTGTATTTGCATAGCATAGATGTACACAACATTAAGCTAGACAACTTGGCTATTAGAGCCAGTCTGATCATGGCAGCATGGCCTAATTTACTCTGCTTCAAGAGACTTCCTCTTCTTATTGAATTTTCATTTAGCACGGGGAAAAGTTCAATGGAAAAAATTTTCCTCATGAAGAGTTCAAAGAAGTTGAGTGTAAACCCACCTTATTTTAACTTGTCCCACTATCCTCAGGATCAAAGGGACATCTGTTTTGACTTTCTAACACAGAGCACTAGGTTTAAATAGATCTAACAGAAGCTCATGTATAGAGCTGTTTGGCCAATAAGGTGTCCATACTTACCAACAGGAGATGTGTGATAGCTTCTTGGAAAAATGCCCTATCTTGATGAAACCTGACCATTACAGGGCTTTGCTATTTTTCTCATTACTAGTTTGGATCTTGTAGGGATAGAGTCAGTCAAAATGGTGGCTGCACCCATTAAATGCTGAGACTTAAATAACTTCCTTGCCACCAGATGGACACCCCTAGCCAATGCTTTCTCAGATGGACTCTTCTCTTATTGCTACTCCTCAATCCTTCTTTTTTCTTCTAAATGAGCAGGATAACTCAATGGATACCCCTGCTGCTGGAAATCAGTATTGCTTGCCCTGTGCGCTCTTGGATAACTGCTCCATCCAGGTTCCAGACTGTACCTGTGCCTATACCATGGTACTCAGTTTAAGTGTTAAATTTGCTTAGAGCATATTTGCACTATGTTTGTGTTCACACTTTAACAATACTGAAGCAAATTCTCTGCTGCTTAACTGAGAGTACCTCTACTGAAATCAAAGAGGCTCTCCATTCATTCACACTGGTAAAGAGTTATCCCATTACGTTCAGTGAACTGACCGTTCTCATTGTGCCTATATAATGAAAATACAGACCTGACTCTGGATTTTGTGGAACAAGAGTTGCGTCATCTTCTCTATTTACCAAGTGCCACAGGACTGAAAAATTAATTAATCGTTCATTAACAGTGAAAAATCCAGGTCTCTGTTATTCTTCTATTAATATTAACCAGCAGGTGGCTCAAAGTCCCAGGCATGGTAGACAAATCATCAGGAAGGAATGGGGCACACAACTGTCCCTCTTCCCCCTTCACGTGATCCATCACAGCTAAAATCCTTTCTTCCTTGAAGGTGGCATTCATTTATGTGCAAGCCCATGTACCACTTCCCTAAAGTCCTATTCTGAAAGGAACTCAAAGGGTACCAAGGCCGAAGGCTGGCCAAAGCCTAATCCAAAGATAAGTGAAGCCAATGGAGAGACTTATCTTGACTTCTGCAAGCTTTAGTTCAAGTCCTAGCTGCCTCTGTGTGTTGGACATGATACTCATTATCGGCATATTATGTTAACAGCTCTGCTGCTGCACTGCTTACAGATTTCTCCCTCGCTATCAGGTGTTCTCTTACTTTTTTTTCCTTTCCAAGCTAATCGTTTTGTTTATGGCAAAAGGCTGCTTTAAAAGCCAAAGCCTGAGCACCAGATTCACTGGTTTCCCTGTCACTCCAAAGCAACACACAGGAATGGAGAATTGTCTGACTAAACGAGTTCCTAAAAATAGGTTTGGAGGATAAGACCAATCGGTGACACCGTGGAACAGGAAACATTAACCTGCAATGTTCAAAATTACCTGCTGTCCTTGTGAAGAATAAGACTGCCCGAGTAAATCTACTCCCCTGAGAATCAGGTTAGAATATTGCCATGCGACATGAAATATTTGAATGATTATTGTTAGTGTTGGAGAAAAGAGTAAGAAACAGCACAGTTCTTCTGTAACATCTTTGATCTCGAGGGTTCCAATGTGTTTCACAAATGATCACTAACTGTGGAGGTCAAAATCTTTCCCTTTAGTGATGTTGCGTAGCACATATGCCACAAAGTCACTTAGAGCCAATGAAACTCCTTGTGGAGTTTAGTGGGGAAAAAAGGGTGCATGGATCAAGCTCAATGTCTTGCATCACCCATCAGCACTTAGATTTCCAGCCAGAATTCAGGTCAAGATCAAGTCAAGTTTTAGTAACAGCTGAACTACTGTGAGGTGGGTTGTTTTCACAGCATTTACAACTGGGACGCAAAGTGCCAGAAATCTCCTGAGAGATCAGGACCTTGCAAGGTTGCCTGTTCTTCATCATTGGGCACAAGTAATGAGTATAATTTAGGCAAACGTTAGGGAATCATCTTTGAAAGCGGACCATGTTAGCTTAGGAAAACGTCACAAGTAGGGGTTTTTGTACCAAACCCAATAGGAAATGCAAAAAAACCAAAGAAGAACCCCAGAACACCCCTTTCCCCCCACCCCACCACCACACACCTGCTCTTGTAAGGTTTGACCATTTTGCCTTCAATATTTCACATAGGTTTGATATGGCAGAACTCACCTGTTTAAAAAGACCCTGTGTAATGTGTGTACACAGCACTTATACCTTTAGGCTTAAGTACAACAAAGGTTTATTTTGTGCTAATGGGATGTACCATGACTCAAAGCCAATTGAAGGAGCCACTCCTATCAAGAAAAACAAAGAATGTGATTTTTGAGGAACAGCGACAGCCGCTCACTAGATGACCTCCTGAGGTCCCTTCCAACCCTAACTTTCCATGATTCTATGCTCCTCCTGTGCACCAGATTTAAACACGGCGCACTTTAAGAAAAACAAATGCTCCTTCTAAAATTGGCTTGCAACGTATATTTAAGTTAAAAGAAAAGTAAAGTCTCTTATATATACCATAGAGGTTGCATCCTTGTATGTGTCTTTCAACCATGTTTTGTTTTGTTTTTCTCTTTAATGGAGAGACAGGAAACATGGGCACATATTGAATGTAAAAATGCCTTGTATTCAAAGGAATATGGTATTTTGTGAGGTGGAATATATCTTCTTTCCTAATATGCTGGTAAAATATGAGATTAAGGGGGGCACTAATTGATATTTACTTTATGTATTGATAAACTGGTTCTACATAAGAATAGATATCACCCAACAGGAACAGAGCAATGATTTGTCCAGCAAAACACTTGATGGCCCATGGGTTCCCATTTGGCTGCCAATCCCGCATTGTTCCTGACGAAGCAGCCTAGGTCTCTGGGGTAGGGCAACACACAAGGAGGGGTCCCAAGAAGTCTGCTGTTCATGCGGTAGGGAAGGGAAAGCAGAGTCCACACGGTTCATGGGCCCCATAGCAAGTGAGTGCTGTCGTTCCCCAACCCTCTCACCTTCAAAACGTTACTGATCCTGAAAGTGGACTGAGCAAAAGGGCTGAACTCGGGCAAGGGTCCCAGATCCTGAAGCCACATGATGCTGTCAGTTTTCATTCAAAAATACCTTCTGAGTCCTCATGGTAAGGAAGAAAGCAGGACCTTAATGCAATGGACGGTTCTCCTTGAGTCTACAGGCAGGTTGAAACGACCTCTCTGAAACGTCATCTCATTCACCTTAATTGGGTTTGAACATAGAGGCCTGATTTCTTGGGGTAGGCAGAAGTTTCTATCACCCCAGTAAAAGGGAGGGTACACATGATAGAAAGATAATACCCCAGGATAAAGCCTTGTGCCCTGAACTCTAGCATAACCCAGTCACGTATAACACAGTGCAATTATCAGTCATCTTGGTTTTAATGTCTCTAAAAAGAAAGCAAGAGGGAAAACAGGGAGCTTGCTTGTATTGTGGAAGGAGCCAATGCAATCAGGCTACAAAGAGGCAACCTGCTCTGCCAAGGAGATTCTTCCACATGAAGTGCAAAAAAAGCTATTAAATATCTGCTGTTAGATACAATGAAGTATACCAGTAAAAACTATCTGTCTCCTGACAGCTTGGATAGGAGATGGCTCCAGGGATCAGTGAGGTGTGAAAGGCTAATGTTTCCTCCACTTTAATTTCTTGGTAAAATATGAAGTGAATAATGCACTTGTCAAAGATCACCCAAAAAAATAAGGAAATCAACATAAAATTGCTTGTTTGTTTTCAGTCCCCAACAGAGACAAAAATGGACTTATTAAGGCAAAGAACCCAATTCTCTGCTCTACGATGGATTAACTGGAGGGGGAGGCATGAGAAAAATTGCTATTTTTTTAATGGACCTGTCTATTCAGCTTGTCCAACTGATTTATAAGGGCTGAAGCCTCAGGAATGTCCCAGAAGAAGGTGCCAGAGCCACCCAAGGAGCACACATCTCTGCAGGAGAGGGCGATGTGCAGTCACTAAAAGGATTTGCTATGCAATAAGAAATGAAGCCAACCTTTATATGAGATACAGCATCCAGTCTGCCTCTGGAAAATTCCTCAGATTTCAAGTCCAACCCTCTGCTCAGTTTAAAATGTGATCTGGTCTTTGGGGCTAGGTACAGACAGTCAAAAAGCCTGAGGCTGAATCGATTCAGTCTTTTCGGGTTATTCTAAGTTGCACATATTAAATTGAAACAGAAGTGAACAGACATTTACCTTTGCTTCAGGAAATGCAACCACATGCCTGCAGTGGCTCAGGCCAAAAACTGGGGGGCACTAGAGCACAGCTCTCTGACTGTGTGTTCACTTCCTCTTCCTGCTACTCCCGAGGTCTCTGGGATTTGCAGTCCAGAATCACAGCAGCAGTACTCTGCAGGGGTGCTCATCACTTTCTTTTCCTGCTTCCAGGTTCCTCTGGGATTTGTAGTCCACAGTTACAGGCAGCAGTAAGTTGGAGGAGGGGAAGGGGTGTTTAACTACCCCCCTTGGACCCAGACCCCAGTTGGGGTTTGCTGTGGGGGGCAGTCTCCACACACACACCCCCATAGACTGGGCTGCAGCCCCAGCCAGGCTTTCCCTCCTCCAGCCCTTTGTCACCTAGCCCTCACTGCTCCAGCTAGGGAGCAGCGGGGCAGGGCCAGCACTGTTCTCTGGAGCAGACAAAACAGCCCAACCCAGAGCTAGAAAGTATGCTGGGATGCTGGACGACTCTAATTTAACTTGAACCAGGAAGGAGTCTGGGACAGAAGTTCCATAAACTGGTTTGACCCAGATCAGTTAAGTCTGATACTACATTCAACTAGGTTTATCTTAAACCAGTCTCAGCCATTTTGAAACTGGTTTATGTGCACTGAACTTCTATTCTGTTACAGATTTAAACCAGTTTCTGATCACTTAACCTGGTTTATGTGTAACTTCTGTCCCTAGCCTGGATGGTGCTGTTTCCAATGATTCAGCTGTCATTAAACAAAGGGAAAATCAACCGATCCCTTGTTTAGTCTAAGTGGAAGGTGGTTATCACATTCAACGATTTCACCATTGTGACTGGTCACCATCCAACACAACACACAGCAGAGCCAAAACTTTGCTCTAATTTGCACATTTATAGTGATTCTGAGGATTTCAATCAAAGAAGTGGGCCTATCTGTTTTTGTACAGTGTGTCTCCAGTCTATAGATAATATCTAACCTTGAATTCTCCAGTCAACACCATGGCCTCTAACAGGGATGACTGGGCATCAGCAAGGGTAGAGTTAATCCTTTAACAACTTTTTTTTGCTACCTATACAAAGGAGCCACTTCACAAACTAACAAAGCCTGTTTTTGTAGAGTAAATCACTCAGCTACCAGTTTGTAAAGATGGAATGAAAAGCCACACTGGAGCTGAAGCTCACTGAAGAGCAATAAAACAAAGCTTCCCATTGTTCAGAGACAGCAAGAACAGAAGACACAGAGAGAAAGAAATGAAGCTGGTAAAGTACATGGTCAATTGCAGCAATGGGTTATTTGAAATCCAGGGAAGAAATCTTAACTATCTGAACGCAATACAAAGGTACATGGAGGAAAATCTATGCTCTGCGATATAAAGGAGATCAGATTAGATGATCTAAGTGTCATTTTATTTCTATTTACTGTCTAAAAAACGTTTGCTCACAGTTACTAAAAAATAATTGTGATAATTATCATGATGTTTATTTCACTAGAACTTACATACAGCCTATGGTGACTGGAGCCTCATTGTGTCTGGCATTGTACAAGCACTTAATGGGTACAGCTACATGTGCAATTAGCTCATAGCAATAAACTCTGGCACAGTTTGTGCCAGTTTATTGCTCTCTGGCTCAGCATTTACATGTGCAGCTGGGACAGCAGCATGTTGAGCCAGGGCTGAGAAGCCCTGGCTGGCAGGAGGTCTTGGGGTCAGCCTGACAGCCAGAGCTGCTCTGGCTTAATGTGCTGCAGAGAGGTTGGCTGGGGCACACGGGTGCTTCAGTGCAGAGCTAACTGGCAGGTAGCCCCCGCAATGTAGCACCCCTGTTCCCCAGCCAGCCCTGGTCACCACCTACACATGCATTTTGATGCACTAAATAATGCCACCATATGATAGTACTTGTCCAGACTGTATTATCCTACAGAGGAGCTAATAATTAATTTACTGCACCTTAATAATGCTAATAGCTAATTAGTCAACTCCACAGTAAAGCATATGCATAGATGCACCCAATGAGAGCCAGTCCATGCTCTGAAGAGGTTATCATCTGAAAAAACACAGGACAGCAATGGGGACAGGGGCACAAACTTGTTTCGAGTCATACACAGCAGGCCTGTGATGAAACCAAGAACAGCACTGTGTGTCCAAGGCCTGTCTTTTGTTTCTTTTTCATTTCTGTCATGTCTACCCCATGCATAGATAGTAATGTCACCAGCCCTGCTATAACCTTCTCTTCAGTTTAGATGTGCTCACTCATGCAAACATCATAGAAAACAGATCTCTAAGTGACTGTTTTTGAAAGCCACTAATAGGAACTTATCATGTCATTTGGATTTTTTTTTTAAGGTAAAACAATGTGAAGTTAGGGATTATTAATTGTTCCCATAAAATTGCTTTCAAATACCACTGTAAATATGCTATGAGATTGGAATAAATAATAGCATTTTAGCACTTACATTAACAGGATTTTTTAAAGAAATGAGAGAGAGTAAGCATTTTTGTCATTGTAAATGGTCCATACGTTATGTTGGAATTCAGAGGAACTCGTCAGACCCCAAGATTCATCCAGTTCTGTAACCTACATATGTGTATGTACTCCCCATCATCAATATACAGTTTCAGTTCTAATAGAAGGCAGGATAGATTTTTCACCAGAGATGTACAGCATAATCTTTCATGAGCCCAACCTCACTTCATCAGATGCTGGGTCATATGTATTCTTATAGTCATGCCAAAGCTGGCAGTGTAGTACAGCAGCACAAATATCAGTGGAGGCTGAAAAACTTGCCTGAGAATATAGGTAACATCAGAGTGGCTAGCCCAACCTGAGCTCCATGGTGCAGGACTATTATAGTGGGACCTAGGCCAAAGGGTCACACTGTGGTCCAGGTGCTGCACTGTCAATGCGTGCTTAGCCCCCTTCATCCATATCCTTCCTTCTATGGCTTGCTGTTAATAAAACAGATGTTAGGAGGTGTTACCTGACTGTATTGGGATACATTGAGATGGGTGCAGATCTCATTGTCTGGGTGTCTTCTGTGGGGATTCTCCACCCCTACACCCCACCCCTTACCACTCAAGTGTTCCTGTGATGATAACAGGGTAGGCATCTGGTTCCCTAGGTTCCTGCCTTCATGTACTGGAAGAAAGGTCTAACTTAGGAAGAAAACCAAATGATCTGGGACCAACATGGGCTGGATGTGTCCTGTTACTCTGGCAAGGGTCTATGGCCAATGACATCTGTACCACATCAGAATTAATAAAGTAACATAACATAAATAGCTATGTCTGTCAACTGTTCTCTTTTCATGGGCCTAGACCTGTTCACAGGCCTAGCTTCATCAGTATGTGTCTAACTTCTCCTCAGATGGCTACAGCTCTTCAGGGTTTGCCCCCAGTCAAGAACCTGAATCACAGGGCAGCCCTGTATTGGGCCAGCCTTTATGGATATTGTGGGGCCATGAGCACTGTGAACCCCCATGAGGTCTTTGCAGGTGCCTGGCATCCAGCATCTACAGGGTGGTCAGGTTCCTGTCATGGGAACCAGGATTAGGCTAGTCTCTGATAAAACATTGTTGGGCTCTGATAGAGGAAAGTAGTGCCTACATCAATGCCTCCCCTTTCCTGGGGCTGGTGCTGTCCTATAAGGGAAGTTCCAAGTTGCTTGAGCCAACCCAGACCCCTGCATGCCCCTACATGTCCTGTGGCTACTGTCACATGCTGAGAACCCCTGCAGGGCTCATCATTATTTGCAGCTATTGCTTCCAGGTTCTCGGAGATGCCAAGCAAGCCAGCTACTTGCTTTGGCTCTGTCTGGCCTCTGGGTCTAGGTGGAGCCCAGCTCCCTGTTCTCAGCCCTGCCCAGGGAATGGACATGTGGGGAGTGCATCCCCTGCCACTTCACTGCCCTGCCCAGGGGCCAAGCGTGCAGGAGGGTGTACTGTCTGCCCATGGGCCCATCCCCTGCTGTCAGGATGGCCCCATATGCCACAGACTGTGTTGTCACCTAATAACTGTGGGGTTGGGCCAAGTCACTGCTATACCATATAGTTCGCAGTACCCAACACAGCTAGCTTGAATATGTCTTCAGAGTCTGCAGTCACCTGACTGCAGTGAGTGAAGAGCTGTGTTAGGGCAGTGGTCAGTAGCTTATGTTTCAGAGGAAAGTAAGAATTCTCAGTACAGGTGTGCAACAGTGATTAAGTCTCATCCTGTGATTAACAGTCATTAAGTCTCATCCTAGTCTCTAACAGCAAGTAGGCTGATTTCAGCAATAGAACACAGCTGAACTTCCCTTCCAAAATTCAGAATTTAGGATCTGATTTGGAAAGAGAATGACTTCAAAACATCAATATTTCACAGAAAAGGGAAATTCTAAGTTTTGACATCTCTACTCTTATACACATTACCAGCCAGGTGGTCCAGAGCTACACATATGCACACATGTGCACACACGTATGCATGCACCTGCAAGGTATCTGGTCCTTTTTTACTGCTGTCCTGAAGCTACCAGTCCTTAAGTAACTCAAAATGAAAGGAGGATGTTTCAAATGGCTACCTCCCCCGCTGGTACCCCATCAAACACTAGAATTAGGCCTGAGAGGAGTGTGTCAATGGAGCTGGCATCACACGGCATTCTTTTTGGGCATGCCCCTTCCATCTATCAGTGCTACAACCTGTACCCAGATAAAGAGCCATGATACAAGGGACGGTGAAGACAAGGAAAAAAAATGCCAAGCTCAGGTCACATCCCTTTTCCCATGTGTGCTTTATGACTTGAAGGAGAACCAGGGAAGGAAAGATTGACCTAAACTCAGGTGCCTAGGCTGAGATTTTCAAAGCAGATTCAGGGAGTGAGATGCCTAATACCCTTTCTAACTCAGATTAAATCTATGTTATCCCCCCAAAGCATAATTACAGTCAGCACTGAAATGTTCAAGCTAGTTTTTAGCTTCCTTGTTTTGGTAAAGATATTTGTGTAGCTGCTGTGGCATGGAGTTCAGCCAAGAATTTACCCAGGGTCCCCAAGGGAGTACTGTGCTGTCCATTTTACTGTAGCTCCCTGAGCGATCTGGTTCAAAACTAACTTGGGTGTGTCTACACAAGGTGCAATGACCTATTTGGAGCATAGTGTCATCAGAAGTTTAGTGAGAAATGAGCACCTAATTTTGAAATTTCTAGCCCAGTAAAACATTTCATCCCTGTTGTAATGTTCTAGACTCCAGTGGAGATTCATTAGAATGAACTCTTCCTTCTCCAGCCAAGTACAGGACCAGAGTAGGTTAATGTGAATTTAGGAGAGCTAGCAAGCCAGTGGAATTAGTCTCCTAGGACTGATTGCTAAACAGGATTGTAGATCATTGTTATGGATGCAACCATCCTAGTTACCCAGGCTGTAACTATTGATGATCATTTTTCTCTTATAGGAATGCTTCACATAGATAAATGATTCATTTTTCGCTTAGCCAATTAAAGTAAAACACTACTATTAATATTAAACAGCGGGTGTCTCAGAAGGTCCCAGGCATGGTAAACAAATCATCAGGAGAGAATGGCATACACAACTGTCTCTCAGATGAAGCCAGCTGCTCCCATACTGAGCGGCTAACAAAAGTACAGTTTTATTTTGCTTTTTTGAATTATTACTTGCGCATTTAAAGCCATTTGTAATCTAATTAGAGCTGTTTAATTAAAGCGTGACTTGCTTCCCATAGAAATTGATCTGTGCTTTGGTTTAGGATCTGTGCTTTGATGGACTGGTTGTCTAAGTGGATAAGCTGGTAGTGGCCTTGGACATTATACTGATGGTCACCTCTTAATAATTTTTGCACACAGTCAAGTATTCAGGCCTGCCCAACTCTAGACTTAGGCATACAGTAAGAAAAATCACCTTCAAATATTCTCATGACTTCTCATTTAAATTTAATTTCATTCCTGTTAATATAACTAAGACAAGACTACCATAAGTCTTTCTCCTTTTCTAATGGCAGGTAAACATAAGAGTATACATGCCTGAAATTACTTATCTTGTATTTCTAATGGCTTTACTCTTTTAACTCATGTGGTACTGGAAGGTGGCCAATGTGGTTCCCATCTTTAAGAAGGGGAGGAAGGAGGACCCAGAGAACTACAGGCCTGTCAGTCTCAGCTCGGTTCTGGGAAAGATATTTGAGAAAATTCTCAAGTCTCATATCTGTGAGGGACCGGCAGGGGACTATATGCTGAAGGGTAACCAGCACGGGTATGTTAAGGGCAGGTCCTGTGAGACCAACCTGGTCGCCTTCTACGACCAGGTGACCAAATCCATGGATGCGGGGGTCCCTGTCGACGTAGTCTTTTTAGACTTCAGGAAGGCGTTTGACA
>JAGPOW010003022.1:6358758-6383804 GCA_030014935.1 Caiman crocodilus | reverse complement strand
ATGCATCTGGGGAGAAGCAACCCCCAGCACACATACTGGCTGGGAAGCTCCCCTCTTGCTAGCACGGTGGAGGAACGGGATCTTGGTGTCATTGCTGACACCAAGATGAACGTGAGCCGCCAATTTCAGACAGTGGTTGGGAAGGCCAACCAAACCCTATCGTGCATTCAACGATGCATTTTGAGCCAGTCCAAGGGGGTGATTCTCCCCCCTTATGCAATGTTGGTCAGGCTGCAGATGGAGTACTGTGTCCAGTTCTGGGCGCCGCACTTCAAGAGGGATGTGGATGGCTTTGAGAGGGTCCAGAGGAGGGCCACTAGTATGATATGCGGGCAGCAGAATAGGCCTTATCAGGAGCATCTGAGGGACCTCAACCTGTTCAGCCTCAGTAAACGGAGGCTGAGTGGGGACCTGGTGGCAGCCTATAAACTGCTGAGGGGTGATCAGCAGGGAATAGGACAGGCTCTTTTTTCCTGGGCACCACCACGGGTAACTAGGACCAATGGTCACAAGTTACTGGGAGCAGGTTTAGGCTGGACATTAGGAAACACTACTTCACAGTTAGGGTGGCTAGGATGTGGAACCAGCTGCCTAGGGAAGTTGTTTTTGCTCCTACCTTGGGCACCTTCAAAAACAGATTGGATAGGTACTTGGCTGAGGTCCTGTGACCCAGGCGCTCATTCCTGCCATTGCTGGGGGTCAGACTAGATGGCCTGCTTCAGACCCCTTCTGACGCTAGAGACTATGATACTATGGTAACACAGGTGGTCACATGCTTAAAATTCACTGACAATCGAAGCAGGTCAGTTGTATTTGCAGCTCCTTTATTTTCTTTTTACATGTGTTAAGTTAACACTTACTTGTCAAGTCTGAATCATCCAGTCAGGAAAATAGGACAATTTCATGTAACTTGAGTGACCAGTGTAAAAGTGTGAATCATGAACATTGGTAAATGTTTGCATAAATTATTTGTGCAACAAATAATTAATGAATAATAAATAAACCCCTCTAGGTCACATCTTTCTGATGATGCCTCTGGAAGAGAAATAATTAATTAAACACTTTATTTTGTATGAGTCCGCCAACATATTTTTTAGAAACCTTATAACATCTGGGAAATGTTGGACAAATACAGTCTATCAGCAGTCCCCAAGACTTCTCTACCCTGTCTGCTTTTTCTCCAAATTGCCAAAATTCAACAAGTCCAGATTTTCTACTAATCTGTTGCCGCTTTGTTTAATTAAAACAGAGGTAAACAGAAAAGCATCCCCTCACCCCTCTGCCCTGACACTTTCTCAACCAGTTCTTCACCACATCCCACAAGCCTCTGTAATCTGCTGAAATCAATGGACTGCTAGGATGTACTTGGAATATTTAACAGCACAGCAGGTGTGTTTTAGCTGGGACATATCAGGAAAAGTCAACAGCAGGTGCATCCTATCTGCTTGCTCCCAAATGTTCTGCATTATAATGCATTGTGAAGATTCAGCTACAAAGCAGGTGTCTGCTGCTTGAAGGTTTCTAGTATAATCTGCAGCACATCTGGAATACTTCTACCTAGTTGTTGCAGAATAGAAAGTAGTAGTCTGGCTATTGTACTTGTCCTTCAGAAATCTCCATTCAACTCCACAGCTCTGCATGTTTTTGAATATGTGACTTCAGGTAAGAAAATTTGGTTTAGATCTACATCTTTGCAATACCTAGTGGTGGGGGAGAGGGGGTATGGGTTGCCAGTTAAGCATCTTGTATCACTATAGCCTTCATGTGGAGTATTAGATGTATGGGAGTAGAACCATAGATCACTGAGGAGAAAGCCACCCAAATCATCTAATAGATGAAGGGAGACTTGAGACCAAAACAACTTGGGCACTAAAAACTGTTGATTCTAACCTCTTATGTCCATTTTATTTAAATAATTAGATATTAATTAGAGGGGGTATAACTAGGAGCATGGGGGTCTTGTTACATTAAGGAAAGTAACTACAGCCTATAGAGCCCAGACACCCGAATACATGCCAGCTATAAGAGGGAAGGCAGCAAAGAAACACTGCTACCTAAACAGGGAGTTGCCCATTAGAGTGAAAGGGCACAATCTCAGTCTGGCCAAGATAACTCCACCTCGGATGAGCTGGCTGCAAAGAAATAGGCAGCTAAGGACAAAAGGTTATGGCTGCTTATTGCAGAGCTAGTGGCTCTGAAATAGGATGACAGGTCAGAGCCTAGCTTGAGCAGCAAGACACTGATAAAGCAGCAGTCTTAGCTGCCTTGGCAACCAGTCATCAGGCCCTGGGGAGGAATCCCTGCCAGAAGGGGCAGAATTTATTATATAAGCCTAGAGTTTGAGACAGAGGAGCAGACTGGCTCTGCAAACCACAGGAAGAAGAGATCCTGATTAGGAAGCCTGTAGGAGGATTCGTGCCTGATTTCTGAGCTGCTCTGGGCATTGCCAGTAAGACTCTGGTGGCTTCCAGACGGATGTAACCCAGGAGAAGTCTTGCTATCCTGACAGTAAACTACTGCTGATGCCTAGACTTCATGTAGGTGTAGTTTGTGTGACAGTCAATGGCCTTACGAGCCTGCAGTTATAGCCACTGGGCTTATTCCTTTGTCATAGTTTACACCAGTGGTTTAGGTTGGGACTATCGGGGGTTGGCAGAGGTCCCAATACTACCTGAGGGCATGCAGATGTTTTGAGCCTTGCCAAGGGTTGGGGACTTAGGACACGAAGTGATAGACCAAGTGGAAGCCAAATAGGGCCAGGGGACCCAGTGCCCAAGCAGGGTGGAGACAGGGTGAGGGCTGGAGCCCAGAAGTCAGTCCCAGCATATTAAGCCTAGGCAACAAGGCCCAGAGAGAGAAAGAGGTGGAAGCCAGGAAGGCTGAGGCCCCAACAAAGGAGAAAGTCTGAACAGTAACAGCTCCGAGGCATGGTCATGTCTGTAGGGCAGTTCAGAGGCTGTGAATAGCCCTTAAGGCAATAGGTGCTCTCATAGCCCAAGAGGGCCAGAACTGAGGCCAGCAGGGTCCAGGAGGCAGATGCTGGCTGTCAGGACTGGCGTTGACTCTAGGACCCTTAGGCAGTCTACCTTTCAGTCATCCAATGAATAGGCATGGCAGGCGAGTGAGAAGGGGAGGGTACCCCAGCGCTAGACAGAGGCAGGGTCTGCGTGGTCACCATGGGGTGTTACAGCTGACCCTGGAACCCAGACTTTTCTATGGAGGGACTTAACTACAGCTCTTCCTGTACAAGTGCTCTTCCTGCACAAGTGTTCCAATCACTAAGCCATCCAAGCATCCTCTCATTTTCATTTTGGGACAACAAATATTTAATTGTTTATGCAAAGTGGAACAATGTCAACAGACAAGGCTGAAAGGTATTGCCTCTGATAATACTTCCTACTCTAGAGTTAGGAAGTTGTCCTAAATGGTAGGAGTTTCAGCTCTAAACAGGCAAAGGAGAGATCTGAACTCAGTCCATCACACCCCACCTGAGTACTGTGAGCACAAGTCCTTACTTTGTGTAACACGAGGCCCAGACTGGGAGCTAAGAATTCCCCATCTATCCCCTTGGAGTAAGAGGCAATGTCTACTCTGTCAATCTCTCCAATATTTAAGCAGCCAGCTGCCAGTGCTGTGAAGACTTGGTGGTTTTGTGTAAGCCCATTAAAAAATAATAATGTGCCGAGTAGATTTCACAGATGAAAACTTAGGTGTCTAGGAAGGAAGACCATATTTCCTGAGTCTCACAATGGGACACACTGCCTCTCCTCCGCTGTCTGGCACACTCAGCTGAATCTGAACTCTGGCCTCAGCTTCTAGTCCCTGACTCATGCTTTTGTATTGTACTACAATTAAAAAAAAATGATAAATAATAATAAAGGCAATACATAATAATATTAAATAGCTGAAATTTCCTTCTAACATACTGGCACAGGGATCCTGGCTGTATCCTGGCTATATCTATAATCTTCCTCAGTCATACCATTATTCCTGTTTTGTTTTGTTTTTCTTTGAACTCACATGAGACTAATTTTAAAATAAGAAACAAGCTGATCTTCAAAAATTAGAACACCAGTCAATTCCTGGGAAAAAACATCCAGCCATTTCCTGCGGCCAACGCTATAAAAGGACTAGCTTGTTCGGAATGAAAATGCCAGCGATATAACCTTAACTTATCATGTTGCGAATGTCAATGCTGTAACAACTAAATTTAACATGGAGAGCTGTTGAACAGCAGGTTACTGCAAGTTCAGCTCAAAAGAAGCCGTACTCTGCTATTAACAATTTTACTGTTCCGTGAAAAAAGAAAAAGAACAGGATCAAATAGTCATTATGTGAATTGGCCAGCAAATATAAGACTCGAGACTGGGCAGACTTTTAGTAGGTCAGCTATCTATTTAAAGTAATTTGAATTATCTAAGGATAATTGAAATCCAGTGCTCATCCATTACTTCCACTTTCATGTCTTAAATGATTATATCCATAGCTCTGCCTTGCATTTATTTGGTGACCTGACAGACCTTCAGCTTTCCTGCCTCTAATAGGTCACACTATTATTTTCCATCAAATTATAACATATGTAGTCACAGGTTCTTCAAATGCAATTGGCTTGGCTGCATGACAGCTGGAAGGAAAGCTATTGCTAGAATCTCATCTGCAACTATTTATATTCTGCTCTGGTACTTAACACTCATAGGTGTTCCTCTGCCTAGCACAAGAACAAGTGGTCCACCTTTGCACGGGAAAGTTTTTTTTTCATATTTTCTAACATTTGACACCCAAAACTAGGGATTTAAAAATACTAATATCACTATACAAGAGCTGCTAATTTCTTGGAATCTGAATTAAGCACAACCATCAACTTGTAATGAATATTTTTATTTTTTTAAATATTTTTATTGCTACCTCTTAAAAAGCAACCAGTTAAAAAACCGCCATATCCCAGCACAGTGAAGTCACACAGTTCATACATTGCCCTTCAAATCCAAGCACGCTGTAAATTATGGAGCATTTCAAATTATGTTCACTTAACAGCATTCTGTGTCAATTATAGAAATGACATAGGCAAAAGTTTCTCATTGCGTTAGGCAGGTAAGACGTCGAAGATTAAATTACTGTCTTTTCTCCTGCAGACTCAAGGACTTCCAAATTACAGCTGTGATACCGGTGTTTCTTAAAAAGATTCTTAGATGTATAGTAGAGACAAGAGTCTTACTCCTGCTAGGCTTTCTGGGCTAAAGCCATAAAGGGACTTAGGAGCTGGTGTACCAATCTCTGTCACCTTGCTTTCTGGTATGATGTAGAAATATAGTGTCCTCCCATATGGTGTGTGAGGAGAATTAGGCACCTAATGGTAGAGTTCTTAGAAGCCTTTGCATTGTGTGGAAGTGCCCCAAATGGCAGTCACTTCGCTAGATATGTGTCATCTGGCATATACAGTGAACTAGCAGGTAGCCCTATACTGTCCCACCTGTTTGATCCTGCGGCAAACCACATCTGGCCACATGCTCACACCACCTAAAAAGCCCTCTTACTATATGTCTTTGCAGTAAAGAGCAATGTTGTGCTGAGGTCTCTCTATATGGACTGTTTCCAGAACCAGAAGTAGTACACGCATTATTTAGGGCTGTGCAAAGCTTCAGTCCCTGATTCAATTCGGTGGTGATTCAGCCCAATTCAGTGGCTGAATCTCCGAATCTGAATCAGATCAGAGGATCCTTTAATCTTTCCATATCAAATCAGAACCCTCAAATAGATTTGGAGAGATTCGGACATAGACACAGCTTTAGATATTTTTTCTATGTACCTCTAGGTACCAGGTGGCTCATGAGTGCAGCGATGCCAGGGCGCATGGAGCATCCCACAGGAGCACAGGTAGTCTCCAGCGTGCTCGGCAGCAGACCTGAAAGTGGACCAGAAGCACTTCTGGGTCCTCTGAGGAGTGCACGCCCCCCGCTTCCCCCCGGCTCAGCAACTGGTGCCTCTGGGTCTGGGGAGGGGCACCCAGGGTCCCCCCACAGCCAATCTCTGAGCTGGGGAGGCACTAGGAGACCCCCAGCATGCTCCTCGTCAGGGCAGGAAGTGGGCTGGAAGTACTTTGGAAGTACCGGATTTGCCACTGAACATGTGGAAGGGCACTCCTGTGGGACGCTCCATGAACCCCAGCATTGCAACATTCACAAGTCATGCTGGTACCTCAAAGTACATAGAAAAAACATTTAAAGCTGTGTCAATGGGCGAATCGCTGATTCGCCAAATCAGCATCGAATCTTCACATTGAGTTGTAGCCAAATCAAATCAGGAACAACGATCTGAATCAATTAATCGAATCACTGTCCCCAATTTGGGCCAAATCCGAATCGAATAGGGCCCGCTTCGCACATCCCTAAACTAGCATGACATTGCTCACTTGCCAGTGAGTTCTGCCTCTCTGTACTTCAGTAAAGCTGCTGTACTCCACTTCTTCTAGCTGCACTAAAGGACATGGGTTATAATTAAATACCCATAAAGGACAAAATGTCAAGTAGTAAGCTCTATTGAAATGGTTCTCATCTGGGGGTCTGCAACCCTCTGTGGGGCTGCAAACAACTTTCAGGGGGTCCACCCAGCATGGCCCAGCATGGGGAGGAGCTGCCTCAGCCCCCTGGGACTGAAGAAATCCCGAGGAAGGTGCAGGGACCCTGCTCAGCCTGCAGCCTCCATCTTGCAGGCAGCGCTGTGGGCAGGCGAGTGAGGCTCCGCACTGCTGCTGCTGGGAGTGGGGTCCCAGGGCCATGTGGACAGGGCTGGGGAAGTGGGCAGTTGTGGTGGCACAAGTGGGCCCGTGGAGTTTTTATAGGATGCTGGGATGGCCTCAGGAAGAAGAAGGTTGAGAACCCCTGCTCTATTGCACATAGAAAGTGCATTTAAAGGTGCATTCTGTCAAGAAACAATAGTAAAAATTGGATTTTTTTCCCCAACATAAAGCTTTATTAGGAACAGGGAATAGAGCCATCTCTAAAAAGCTGCCTCTGGCTGTCTCTGCTTCATTACAGCATTCTGCTTTGAATCTTCCCCAGTCAACCTTCCACCTAGTTTCCTCTACATCATTCAAATCCACAATTCACACGCTATCTTCCCCCAAGCACTCGCACCTAACATCCCATTAAGAGTTTCTCCCTGCCAGATGGAAACAGACAATCATAGGTAAGCATCTGAGGAAGACAATCCTAGGTAAGGGTACGAGGAAGCAATGCTGCTGAAATGTTGAGATCTGGGCTTGGCATGCCAAGTCATGCTGCTGACATGTTGAGATCTGGGCTTGGCATTGCCAAGTCAATGCATTATAATGCATTGTGAAGATTCACAAGCCATCAAAATTCATGAAGTCACTTAAGAACTAATTGTAAGGATGGAAGCAATTTGAGAAAAATGAGATTTGTTTGCAGATGTTCCATGAAGAGAAGAGAAAGTTGTCCAAAATAATGATTGGTTACAAGCTCTGTGCTCGCTCAGTTGATCCCTTTGCAGTAAGCAGAAATGGAGTCCACGTACCACTTAATTCCACGGGGCCCTATACTCAACTCGCACAAATTGTCATAGCTCCATTGACTTCAACTGCGTGACAATTTATACCAGTTGAGGACTTGGCTTATTGGAGTTAAGTGGGATGTAAGTGAGGAATGAGTCTCAGCACTGAGATGAATTTAAGCCTAGATGAAGGTAACTGTTGCCAACATCACTGCACATGTGAAGGTGGTTTAAGGTAGACTGAGAACATCTGAGCTTTGCACCTTTTGAAACCTTAAGTGAAGATCATTTGTTTGAGTGTGTCTGTGCTGCATTTTTTATATGCTTCTGTAAGGGAAGAGAGGAAGTGGTTAAAAGGAATTCTGAGAAAAAGAGATTTATTTGGGTTTTTTTTTATTTTACTAGTTGAGCTTGCACTATCAAGGGAATCTGTCATTTGGGTCATATCTCTCCTTAGCATTTCAACCAGCGAGACAGAAAGAAAGAAAGAGAGACATAAATACATGTATATATATTTTATTAGTTGAACTACTGTTCTCAGGGAGTCTTTCATATGGGTCATAGCTCTCTCTGGTTTTTTGTTTTCTGGAAGGGAAAATAAATAAATAAAATAAAATATTTTATTTCAATTTATGCTGACAGAGAGTGTGTCATTTGGGCAAAATCTATCACTGACTCTCTTGTAATTTCTCAGGGGGCTGGGACAGCAGCAACTGATTAAGCAGGGAAGACAATGCAATATTTTTGGGTTAGCTACTGAACTTGGGACGTGAGTGGCTCTTAAGGCCACATTTTTTTTCCACTTAATAGCTGTCCAGGTGGACTTAGGAGCCCAAGTACAATCCTATTCCACCCTGCTCACATCCCTGATAATCCATCAATGTATCTACTTTTATCATACACCATCATCTTACGCTGAAGTTGAGTCACAAAAAAAAACCAATCGGGAGAAGGAAAACCCACCCATCTCTTATTAGTTATCTTTCAGGAACTCAAGCAAGGTGAAATAGGATTGCACTTATGAACACTATTACACTTAAGTGGAATAGAATATGGCCCTTATTGGCTTCCAGGCCAATGGATTCCTTTCACATTTTTCATTGAATCGAACTTTCCTTTGCATCTGAGCACTTACATGCAAGTATCCATCCCCCAAACACACTTATTGAGCAGGCAGTACTGTTGGTCCTGGTTTGCCCACAGCAAACTAAGGGACAGAGATCACGAGATTTTTTTCAAAATCACATGGGGGGGCATCATCTTGGTCCCACCTCAGTGCCTTAAGTGCAAGATCAAAACTTGCTCATCTTGACCATAAATGTTCACCCCCTCAGTGACCTACCTCTTTCCATACTGCTAAATGGGGGAAGGAGTCCATACTAGCCCTTGACTGGATAGGAAAAATGTTTGGGAGAGATCCGTGTCTTGCAACCACCTCTCAGGGTCAAAATGCAGGACACTGTTCCAGTAATTCCACTGGCAGAAGTGTTTTCACACTGTTTCCAGTTCCAGCCGTTGCAGCTTTGTGGAGAAATTAATTAGCTCCGTCTCTTTCAGCAGAGCTAATTAGCAGAGCTGCATTCAGAACTAATTAGGTGGCCTGGGCTTGGCACGACACGAGTGCATTTCCACTGCTGCTGGTTCAGGAGGGAGCTGATTGCTACCTCTTAACCTGGAAGTAGCATTCCCACACTGCCAGGCAGCACACCGCTGTGCCCCCTCAGCTAACACAGCAGGATGCTGCTGGGCCCCAAACATTGTCCTGAATTTGAAACCTTGGTCCAAGCTTCCATTCTGGGGAGCCCTTGAGGAGACAGCTCCCAAATTTGGGCAGTCCTGGAATATCTGAGGCATCTGGTTTCTTTTGATCATTATGGGAGAAAAAGGCTAAGAACCTCTCTGTCTTCTCTTTTTCTTCTTTCTGTCTGAAGGCTCTTATTGCAAAAATTGCAGATTGTTTTACAAATGCAGGCATTGTTCTTAGTGAGGGGAAGAAATCTGAAAGTCAATAGCGGAGCCAGGACTTCTAACTCCCACTCTTGTATGTAAACCACCTCTGCCTCTTTTTGACTTCAGTGGGCCAGCCAGAACACTAGAAGCAAACATCTGGGAGTTGTTCAAAAAGAGCTAAGATCTATCAATTTTGAAACATGGATGCCTTGGGCCCAGTCCTATGTGGTGCTGGGCACATTGCACTATTCCTACAGACAGCAGTAGTGATCAAGATCTGTCCGATAAGACCAAACTAAACCCAAAATATGCTGCAGTAGGGTTAAATATATTGCTTATTGGAGCTGGTAGAGTCTCCTCTGCTTTCCCAAACAATTGTAATTTAGTCCGTGTCAAAAGGCTTGACCAGCATTGTCTGAACTTCAGCATTTCTGAACAGTAAGCAGGTCCTTCAGGAGCACTTTGTGCCAGAGTAAAATTCTGGGGTCATTAAGTTTCCCATTAGATCTCAAGGAGACAAGCTTTCATTGGGGCAAATGAGTCGTAGCACACTTATTTTTTTACGTAATATTTATTATAGTCCCCGTGACTTGAGCTGAAGGTTTCCAACCTTCCTACGGTTTGAAGGTTTCCAACCTACTACTCTCAGAAAATGAAAGGGTTAGTCCTAGTGATATTCCTGGCCTACAGTTTAGTAGCTCCAGCTTCTATGAATCTTTTTGGAAAAGGACTTACAAAAGTTGGGAAGCTCCTTTGGGCTAGACTGAAAAGTGATGCTTCTCTATCTAATCTGTAACGTTTCTTGCAAAAGAAAAGAGATCCCGCTCAAGCACGCTAAACCTTAGCATCATGCACAAAACGTGCAGCTCTGTAACTCGCAGACTGCTCACCAGCATCCTGGGATTCCTACAAGACTCTGTGCCAAATCAGCCGTGAGACCACAGTGTGTGATGAGAGACGTTACCTATGAGTTGAAAGAGGTAGTCACAGAGACCAGAAGGGGAGGAAAAAAGTATAGGTTCAGGTCCTTTGAACTTCAGTGTCCATGAGGCATTGCAGCACCTCAGGCTGATGATGCTGAATGGAAATAAACCTGAAATTGAACTATTCAATTTGGTTTGACGTGCTAAAACTGAAATGAATCAGAATGTTTCTGCATTTTTAACTTGGGGGGAAAAAAATGTCCATACTTTGACATTTGTCCTGTGCTGAGAGGTCAGCAAAATACTATATTTATTCACATACCCTTTCCAGGGAAATTAGCAATCAAAAAGTGCACGTCTTAAATGAGGAGACTAATTCCAGATGGTTTGATTAAAAGGGATTTTTTTTTCTTTCCAGAACGCGGTGTATGTGAATAAATGTGGTGTCAATTATTGCCCCCAATGTGCAGAAGTTCCATTTTTCTATCGGTCTACTTCCCAGAGAGAGTGGGTGAATTCCTTGCCCAAGTAAAGTAATTGCTATTTGTTTAGCTAGGGCCAGCTTTGTATGGCTTGTGTTTCATCACCTTTTAAAGGCCAAGCTTCCAGTTGAACTACAGCAAACTTTTGAATCTGGGAGGAAACTTTTAATATGTAAATGAAAAGGGGTGGAAGGAGAGATCATGGTTGAAATCAGAATAAGAACATAGAATAAAAAGGTTTCGCCTCCCCTCTTCCGCTCTCAAATATTTATTTTCAAAATGATGTCCTTGGCATTGAATTTGTGGCTCTCATCTTTAACGAACTGTGAACAAAAGCCCTTATGACATCATCCCCACAGGCTTTTAGGAAGGTTATGCAATTGTCTTTTGTGATGGCAAATA
Source organism: Caiman crocodilus (assembly GCA_030014935.1). Classification (NCBI taxonomy): domain Eukaryota; kingdom Metazoa; phylum Chordata; order Crocodylia; family Alligatoridae; genus Caiman; species Caiman crocodilus. Next base: position 6,372,538 of record JAGPOW010003022.1, on the reverse strand, counting down.
ATGGTGTTAAAATCTCTGTTGAGTGCACTTAATGGCTCAGAAGATTATGAATGGGTTATGAAGTCTTTCAAATATAATTCTGTAAATTTAACTCCAGCCCTTGTCAATAGCAAGAGAAAGATCTAATATTCTAAATCCAACTCCAAGGCAGTGAGGATCCACACAATTAGTGTTGCTCATTAGCACTTTTGTTGACAGTCTTATCAGAGAGGCAAAAGATTGAATAGGCCATGAAGAAGTGACTTGTGATCTTCATTGGTAGTCTCCACTGGGAAAGGTTAAAACACACAGACAGGATATAGGGGAAGACAGGACAGCTTTAATCCATACTCCAGCTACTCTTCTTAATATTGTTTTCCACTACAGTAGCAACTGGAGCTCTTTAGACAAGACCCATTGTACTGGGCACCATCCAGCCATTCTAAGTGAAAATCAATGGGGTTATATTTTCAGTAGACAGACAAGGGGTTAGAAGGGAAATGGAGGCACAGAATTTGTTCAGCATTGCCCAAAAGGTCAGTGGAAAAACTGAGAACAGAACCCAGCTTCTTGCATCCCAGCCAGGCGCTCTCTTCTTTTGCACTCTCTCCATCAGCCAGGGCTTTCAACCTTCCACCTTTCCCCAGCAGTAAAACTCCTTGAAAAATAATGCAAGAGACTATTTCCCTTTTATTTGTGAGACCCAGTCATGCCATTTGGGGTTGCTTGGATACTGCTCTAAGATATATTTCCCGGCAACAACTCCATTTTGGCATGAAGTTCAATTAGTATAATAAATAAAGCTCAACATTGTACATGAAGTTTCTTTTGTCAATGGCACTTAATCACGATATTGCCACTGGAAGCACCATTCATTCTGGCCCAGATCCAGCTTCCAGATCCCAATTCAAGATGCTGGAAGGGGGATGGGAAGATCAGTTCAGTGCTGGATTTCCCAAACTAGTCTCCACCCATAACTGCATGTCCTACATAGCTCTATGCACCTCTTCCCATCCTGTCCATGTATAGGGTTAGGGTTGTTTCACTTGTTTCAGGTTTGCTGTATTTTCTGCAAGAAAGGATTAATTTGACTACTTGGGCCTGATCCTGCACCACTGACATCTATAAGAGAAGAATGAGACCACACGGAAGACTCCTAAGGGTACATGAAAACAAAGCAAAACAGAAAGAGCTGGAGTAGGGGGGTGGAGGGGTAGGTATTAGAGGATGCCTACACTTTAAAATTGAGTCCAGATCCTGAGCCCTATTTAATCTCTTTTGAAATGCTCTGGCAACATGTAGCAGGCCCCCAAATGGCCCTTTTTCAGGTGCAACACTAATGGGGCAGCTTACCCTATGCCACTTGCCCTGTAGCCCTGGCATTGCAAAAATGGGATGTGGTCACAGGAATGGTGCTCAACATAAACCCCTAACTGCAAAAATGGCATCTAGAAGCCTTTGCAGTGCTTTTAGCCAGAATAGTAATGAGGCTTCTCTGTTGAGGGCCAAAATGGATGGGGAAGAACTGGGGGGAACCTAAGCCATTTTGCTCCAGCATCCCCAGATTGTATAATGAGTGCAGCTCAGCTATACCTAAGGACTGGCTTAAAAGATGAAATCCTGGGTCCACTGAAGTCAATGAGAGTTTTGCCATTTCTCCACCACTTGCCTTTCTCCTGCTCCAAACCCTGCAAGGGATTGAATGCTCTCTGCTCTTGTAGCTGTCGGAGGAGATTGAAGGTCCTTCATCTTAGAGGGCTGTAACTCTAGTTAGGAAAAATCTCTTCCTGTCTTTCTTCCCTGCTTCTTCATGTAACTACAAACTGCCCAAGGCTAGCTAATACTTGTTTACATTTAAGGCTATATAACATTGCAATGCAATATAGTTTCTTGCATTCAAACACCTATCTAGTGGGTTTATTTTGTTGAGTTAAGAGGCCTGTGTTTTTTGCAGTCTTTTATCTCTAATTAGTAAACATTATCTGTAAAAAGCATTTATGCAAAATGTCTTCTAAAAACCAGCGCACCGTGACTAAGGAGCGGGCATTCCATCTACTTAGAGACCTCAGCCACTGTATTAACTCAGGCTAGGGAACATGAAGTGAATGCCTAATCTCTGTCCTCTTCCATTAATCGTCTTTAATCCACTGCGGCTTTGTAGTGTTTTCAATTAATGGTCATTCAATAATTTCTTCATTTTCCGAAGAGACAGAAATCTCAGGCCTGCTGGCAGCATATAGCTCTAGCTTGAATAACTGGACTGGATTTCAGGTTATGGGAGGAATTGGGAGCAATAAGTTGATCAACATTGGGCTGGACAGAGCCTTTCAGCAAAGGCATATTCAATATTGCCAGTCCTTACTTCCAGAAGTCAGCCTCAAGAAAACCATGAGATTCACTTTAAAATTTTGACATGTAGAAAACAGTATTAGTAAATTTGGGGTTCACTTCATAGGTCCTTTGTTTCTTAAGGTTTCACCTACCCCTGACTTGCGTTTTCAAGCTTTTATTTCCATCCTCTAAAGCTAGATTTTTTTTTTTTTTAAATGTCAGTAAGGACTCTTACATGATCACAGGTTTTCAGGAGCTGGTGTTTTAAGGAAAAAAAATACCAACACATGAAACAAAATTATGGGAGTTGTCATCATTGTACATTTGTAGATTTTGAAAATGGACAAAGAGAGGGGGAAAAAATCACAGTTCAGACTTTGCTATATCTTTGACCTCACACTTAAGGCGCTTATAAAAGTTACATTTTTGATACGATTGGGTCTCTGAAAGTTCTCTACAGCCATGACACAAACACATGCATAGCTGCAGAGCACTTCTAAAACAACCTCTACACAACAGACCTGCCTCAGCCAGGAGATACTTTCATAGTTTCTAGGGTCGGAAGGGACCTGAACAGATCATCAAGTCTGACCTCCTGCACTGGGCAGAAACGAGCGCTGGGATCACAATGCCCCAGGCAGATATCTATCATAGATTCATAGATTCAGGGATCAGAAGGGACTTTAAAAGATCATCCAGTCCAACCCCCTGCATAGGCAGGAAAGAGTGCTGGGTCTAGATGGCCCCAGATAGATGCTTACCTAACCTCCTCTTGAAGACCCCCAGGGTAGGGGAGAGCACCACCTCCCTTGGGAGCCTGTTCCAGACCTTGGCCACTCGAATTGTGAAGAAGTTCTTCCTAATGTCCAATCTAAATCTGCTCTCTGCTAGCTTGTGGCCATTATTTCTTGTAACCCCCAGGGGCACCTTGGAGAATAAAACCTCACCAATTCCCTTCTGTGTCCCCGTGATGAACTTATAGGCAGCCACAAGGTCGCCTCTGAACCTTCTCTTGCGGAGGCTGAAGAGGTCCAGGTGCCCCAGTCTCTGCTCATAGGGCTTGGCCTGCAAGCCCTTAACCATACGAGTGACCCTTCTCTGGACCCTCTCCGGGTTATCCACATCCCTCTTGAAGTGCAGCACCCAAAACTGCACGCAGTACTCCAACTGCGGTCTGACCAGCACCCAATACAGGGGAAGTATCACGTCCTTGGATCTGTTCGTCATGTATCTGCTGATGCGTGATAAAGTGCCATTGGCTTTTCTGATGGCTTCGTCACACTGCCAACTCATGTTCATCTTGGAGTCCACTAGGACTCCAAGATCCCTTTCAGCTTCCGTGTCACCAAGCAGATCATTCCCTAGGCAGTAGGTATGCTGGACATTTTTCCTCCCTAGGTGCAGCACTTTGCATTTATCCTTGTTGAACTGCATTCTGTTGTTTAATGCCCATTTATTCAACCTGTCCAGGTCTGCCTGTAGTTGTTCCCTGCCCTCCATTGTGTCTACTTCTCCCCACATTTTTGTATCATCCACAAACTTGGACAGAGTACACTTCACTCCCTCGTCCAAATCGCTGATAAAGACATTGAAGAGTATCGGTCCTAGGACTGAGCCCTGCGGGACTCCACTGCTCACACCCTTCCAGGTCGATACCGCTATGACTCTCTTGATAAGGGTCAGTGTATATTGCTCATTGACATAGAGCGCAATCCCTTTCTTCCCCACCCTGTCCTTTCTGTACAGTTTATAACCCTCAATACGTACCACGCAGTCATGGGAAGAATCCCACCAGGTTTCTGTTAGCTCTACTAAGTCCTAGGTGTTTTCTGCAAGCAGGAGTGCTAGTTCATCCTTGCTCCCCATGCTCCTAGCATTAGTATATAGGCACTTGAGCCCTGTGACTGGCGCCTTTGCTGCCCCCAGCTCCGATTCCCAAAGGGCCCCTTATTGCTTACCTGTGCTGTACCGCTGGCCACCCCATGGATTGCAGGTTCCTGACGTTCTCCTTCTTCAGGCTGGGCTGTCCTTGTGGGTGCCACATGGTGTGGTGGTCCACGGCTTCCCCCGCCCTCATCTTCCCTTCCCCCCAACAAGCCAATGTCCTCTTGAAGACCCATTGACCCTTTCTCCTGTTCAATAGAAAGCATCTTACTAAGAAGGAAAATTCAACATCCTGCTTGCTATCAGACACCTTGAAGGTACACAGACTGTTCCAACTTTTATCTAAGCCTAATTTGCATAAAATGAACTTGTCCCCCCAGTGGAGCATATAACCTCTTTCTTTTCTCCTGTGCAATATGAAGTTTCATTTCTACCTGAGAAACAAGTTACAATCTGTGCATTCTCCTTTGCCTGAGGAAGGGCACGTGCAAATAAAGGGTGGGGGTTTTTTGCAATTATTTAATTGGTCTAATGAAAGCTATCACCTCTACCAAGAGTTCTGAATACGTTTGCCTGTAGACCAACGCAGCTAAAACCTGCATCCTTTAAAAGGGCTGATCGGATGAAAAATTAACTCTTTGATAAATCAAGTATTAGCTAAAGGTGCTATAAAACAGAGCGCCTTAGGAAACTTGCATTCCCTGGAGCTGTCAGCAGGGGAGGGGAGGAGAGGCAGCTGCCCTTGGGCTTTGCCTGGCCAGAGTTGGACCTGGGGGACCTGGGTGGAACCGAGCCCCATCACCTTGTGGCCCCCTGCCAGGTACTCGGGCTGCAGTTTTGGGGGGAGCTGGGCTATGCCTGTGAGGCAAAGGGGCTCCCTTCCCCACCCCTCACCTGGGCTTCTTGACTGTGGTAGTAGCAGGTGCTGGCTGGGCTTTGCCATGGCTGCAGCTGGTGGAGTGGGGCATGGTGGATCTGAGCCCCCTTGGCTCTTGGGCCCAGCCTGGCTCCCCCCAGTACCTCGGCTGGTGTAGCTCAGAGGACCCTCAAGGCAAGGGGGCTCTGTTCTACCCACCCCTCTCCAGCTCCAGCCAGGCAAAGCCCAGCTGACAGCTGCACACTGCTCCCTTTCCCTCTCTCTCTGTCCCCCACAGACAGCCCAGGAAGCAGCAGACGCTGAGGTTGATGAGGCTAGGGAGAGGGGCAGGGCCTGTGCAAGCATGCTGCCCCCCACCCCGCCGACCCAACAGGAGAATGCCTACCTGTTTCTACATGCTCTTAGTCTCTCCCTGGGTACTCCTTACCTATCACCAGCTTTCATCTTGAGGTTATATCCCACAATTCCACCCCATTTTTAGACTGAGAGTCCCACTTACAGTATTTATTTACCAACTATGTTCCCTTAGTGGGTCCAATGTGATTTGGTGCCTGCTAGAGTCAGCTTTAGGAGTTGTGGCCAGCATGCCACATAATGATATATCAAGGACTATAGCAACCCAAGTGGAAAAAGTTAAGATGAAAGAAGGCCTGTTATTACTGTCTAAACTAAATCTTACTGTTCTCTTTTAGTCTTAGGTAGGCCTCTAATTATCCCCAGTATACCTCTACTTATTAGGGCTGAATGGAGGGCTTAAACTGACATTAAGCAGAACCCCAAAAATTGTTAGGGTGGTAATGGCACTGGGGAGAGGTTTTGCATGCTTACCTATGTTATTTTTTCCTAGTTCTGAAGCACTTCTGCTTTTTCCTATGAGACAATTGCATCTGGTTTAGAAGATCCTTTACACATTTTGTATCTTTGTTTTACTGTCATAGGTGCCCTGGAAGACTAAACAAGTAAACCAGAATGTCTATGAGTAGTGGTATGGTGGTATATACTTATACTTATACTTACACTTACTGGGAAGACTTGAGGAATCTGTACTGATTTGAGACTAGGGTTGCTAAACAATGGAGTCCATCATCTTCCAAGAAAGAGGTGCTATACCCCAAGAGTGAGCAAGAGAGGCTGATATTGGGAATAGCACTTGAACTAGCAGCCTTTAAATCACATGGGATACAAGGGTCAAGGCTAATACAAGCACCCTGATTTCCAGCCATCGAAGTGTTCATCCAAGGCTGTGACAATATTAAAGAAAATATTCAAAGTAAGGTTGGCATTGTGGCTTGGACTGAGACTCCAGGAGAAATGGGTTCAGCTACTGTCTCTCTCACAGACATCCTTGTATGTTGTTTATTCTCTCTGTGCTTCAGCTCATTCTCTGCAAGCATCGATAATAGCACTTCCTTTCTCCAACACTTTGTCTGTTCTCTCTGGATTGCAGGATCCTCAGGACAGGCTTGTACTATGCATCTGTAAAGTTCCATAGTGTCCTGCTCTTGGTTGGGTCCTGGAGAGTAGACAATACTGCTATATAAAATTCTCAGTGACTAACAAGGAGGGCAGAGAGAAAGGCATTTAGCTGAGACTGATCACTCTTCTTCATCTGCAGCTTAACCAAGAGAAAAATGTTTCCAGCTAAGCACAGTTCATGCCAAGACCCTCAAAGGAAGGCCACTCCTAGCAGGGACATGCTAGTAATGCTTCTCTGCAGATATTTCTCAATGCAAATAGGTGGCCACTAGGGCTGTGCAAAATGGCACTGTTCCATTCTGACTCGAGTTTCAAGGTCCGGATGAAACAGTGTTTTGTATCGAATATAATTTGGAGTCAAAACAGCCTCAGTGTTTCACTTCGACAAAACAGTGAGGCTGTTTTGACCCTGTTTCAACAGTTTCAGTGGACCTTGGGACTGGGGAAAGGATCTCAGCCCAGCTGTGCTGCCTCTCCACCCCTAGCACTAGATCTAGTCTGGGGGATGGAGGTTGGGACTAAATATCTGCCCACCACCCCCTATAACCTAGCGCTGGGGTTGGAGCCCCCAGCTAGGCTGACTTCCTATCCCTAGTGCTACGGTCAGAACATTTTTACTTCCAAAATGTTTTGACTAGCCTCATTTTGTTTTGAAGCTATTTCAATGTCCTTTGTTTCATTCTAATTTTGCTGTTTCAACCTCGAAACGGCAGTCGAAATTTCGCACAGCCCTAGTGGCCACCATGCAACACAGGTAAAAATCGGAGCTCTGAAGAGGATCAACATCAGGCCCGTGCATTTCTTTGCTCCCACTTGAGATATTTTGGTTTAAGTGGGATTTAAACACTGAAAAGTTTTAACATTGCCCAGTATGAGCAAAGACTGGAGAGTGTTAGGGTGGCATTGGCTCGCCAGACTGTCTGTCACCAGGTGACTTACCTGGAAATGGCCTGGTCTGCATCTGGTAGCATTTTGCACTAGCTACTGCCCTCCAAATGTAAAAGGCACATTCCATCAATACTGCGCAGGGTTGAATATCACCTTGCAAAGCAAATGTCTAAGGTTCAGAACTGTCCTGTCTTCCATGTGCAGCTCTGGGCTTGTCTGGCCACCTTCTTGAGCCGTACCCCACCTCCTGTTAGGAAATAAAAACCACGGCATTGTGCTAATTGCATTTGTAATGATTAATGTGGAAAACTATGAGCATTACCCATGGGAAGTTTACAGGAAGCTTTCTCTATAATTAAAAACAACACCTGTGGGAATGGCTCTGGTTAATGTTGCAAAAAATAATGCCTCTCCCCACAAAAAATTAAGATTATAAAGGAGAAATAATAACCTATGGATTGACTAGCCAGGGAGAAGGATTAGACATTGTTTTCATTATAGAGTAGCAATTATCTGCACCTGTTTTCACCAGTTGTTTGCCTCTGTGCATTTGGGCAAAGGGCTTGTTTTGGGAAATGCCTAAGAAACAAGAAAGAAATGAAGGCGCCTGGGTAAACAAGTAGATAAAGCTGGTTCTTGAGCATCAAGTGGTCTTTCTGGCACTTACAATGTGCTTCTACATGCTGCAAAATATCAGGTCTGATCTTACCATCTGGCCGAATAATCACGACTTCATTAGAAACCCAGATTTGTTGTCAATTAGAACATATAATTAGAAAATGTGTTTGCTAATTGAGTCTCTTTGATGCAAGCTTTGGGATCTGATGTGTCTTCTGTGCAGAATGGTTTTTTTATGTCCTTTTATATATTTTCACTTATTGTTAGTTGTGGCGAGAATTCTTTGATGATCAGATATGCTGGTAACTGTCTTGTGGAGAAAGAGTGTCACACTGGCTATTTATAAAACATATTCTGTGCAAAATGCCATTCAGCAAATTCCGTTTTTAGGTTGTTTTTCTGTTCTTTATATTTCCAACGAAAAAACAAAAGCTGCTTATTTTGGTTCTTACCAAGGAGACTTTCAAAATAAACCAGCAGGACGTACTGGTGTTGGCTCAGGAGGTGGCATGCTTCTCTCTAAGTCGATATTCAATCAGTGAAGGACCTGGGAAGTTATTAGCAATGTTGTTTTGTCAAAGGTGCTACCTCCCAGAAGAGATACAAAACAGAAGTCCTGACCATGTCTTTATTAGACATCCCATGGCACTTTCTGTAAAAGTCAAGGTGTAATATGTGGTGACATGCCCTATTTCTGACTAGGCTAATTTTATTCCATCTCCTTGAGAAGCCTCCCTCCTGCAGTTTTAATTAGTGATAGAGTCCTTCATTTCCTGTCCTAAAAAAACTCTTTGCTCCTGTTTGCTTTTAAGCAGTAGCTACTTTCCTTAGTCTTTGCAAAGGGAGGTTGCAAAGCATATTTTGCTTTTATAAAGTTCTTTGAGATCCTCAAGAAGGAAGGTTCTTCAGAAGTGCCAAATCTTATTATTCTTGTATAAGATAAAAGCATTAATTATATAAATACACATAAATAACCTCCTGGGGAAACAGGGCTGCTCAGATATAACTTAATTTCCGGGCATGCTATAAAATCTGCTAGATCACAGAGCCTGGTTCTTCTAGTACTCAAGTCTTACAGAAATATGTTTACAAATACAAAAGAAGAAAATGCATTAACTCTTAAGACTCTGCTCTGTTTCCATGCGTGGATGATATCTAAATAGATGCTAGGTCATGTGAAGCCTTCTATTTATTTAAAATGTATGGGAATAATCTATGTGATATAAGCACATTCATCATGATGTTGATAATGATGATGATCATGCTCTGACCCCCTCAACAAGCTGGGGCCTGGGGAGGTGAGGGGCCTGAGTGGACTGTTCACCTTGTTGTAGCGGGGGCAAATAGCCCCATGCTAGGGCTTTTCTGTCCCTTGTCCCGTACGGACGGGGGTTGGAGATGTCTGGGGATCCATTCCCTTGCCTCCCCCACTACCCCACTGGCCTGGCAGGATGCAGACACTTTAATAGCTCAGGTCTGTGAAACTTGGCAGAGGGGCCAGCCCTGCTCGCTGGAGCAGACCGCACAACCCAGGGCTGCAAAGCATTCTAGGATATTGGCAGACTGAGTTAACTTGAATCGGGAAGGGATCTGGTATAGAAGGTCCATAACTGATTTCATTTAAACCAGTTTAAGTCTGATACTACATCTGAAGAGGTTTACCCTAAACTGGTTTTGGCCATTTTGAAAGCAGTTTATGCGCCCTGAACTTCTGTTCTGCTACAGGTTCAAACCAGTTTCAGATCACTTAAATCGCTTTGTGTGTAACTTGTGTTCCTATCCATTGTGTTAGGTGCCATACAAACACAGTATAACTGCATCCACACAATGGGGATGAGCAGTTGCACTGTCTGACTTATACTTGTTTCTCAATCTGTGTGCATAACTGGCTCTCATGGACCATTTCAGTGCAACTGCTGAACTCCTTGGAGTCTCCAGTAGCCAAAAATGCTGAATGCTAGAGCATTTACAGTGAACCAAACCAGCCAGAACCTACTGTGTAAGTGGCCTGCTACTGTATTACCCCAACACAACTTGTTTAACTGTGGTGGAGTAATTCCCAATTTCTACTGCTGTCACTGAGGTGAGAATCAGGCCCAAATAATTAGTTAAACAAATAACTCACTGTAAAATTCTGGCTGCTTTATAACTGCACTGATGCTGCAAGGCAGCTTTAACCTTATTTTACGTTGTTGTTACGGTAGCTGTATGGCTTCCTTATGTTTCCAGACATAAGCAGCCATACTAGGACCGGAGTCCATAGTTCTTGCAGCAGTTCAAAAGAATAGGTGCTGGGCACCTACCTTCACATGAAGGACAAGCACATTTGGGGTTACTGTTCTACACATTGCTAGGCAACTCTTAGAGGTATGGAGCCTCTTCAACACTGAAGTCACCGGTTGTTCAATACCTTCCAGATTCAAGTCCTGAAGAAGCCCAGGGCTGAGGGAACTGAACAGTCCTACATGGCTCCATAGGCTTTAGAGCAGCAAAGACAGAGATCTTCCTGCGTTTCCACTGTGCATAAGTTCAGTGCCCTGCCCAGCTACGCAGGCTGAGAGCAGAGATAAGGCTCCAGGCCTCACTGAAGTAAGTGCCAATGGATAAATAAAAAACACTGACAACAGGATGCATGCTGTAATCAGGAAAAATGCATACTGTTAAAGACGCAAGAGCATGGCAGATGAGTTTAGCGTCCCTAATAAAAAAATCTAATTCCCCTAATCTGTATCAAACACTAAAAGCTACATGCTACCAATTATTTTCCTCTAGTTTTAATTTACAACAATCAGTTATAATGGATGAAATTAATTCATAGTTTAATTTTGCAGGCTGTGTGCTTAGAATCCCATTTTTTTCCCCTCTTCTCTTTCCCTCATGCTGGAAATTAGCTGCATCTAGCTACACTAGAGTTACTTAAGATGGAACATTGGTCTTAATTGTTTGCTAATCATTGCAACCTCTGTTGTAATTCGCTACTTGCTGCAGCCTTAAAATGAGTTTTAAACTAATTGGCTTTGTATACCCTTTCAGATGCAAGGTTCTTCAAACTTCAAGCCATAAAGATACCCATCTGCATTCTGGACCAGGAACCCAATTCTGATATTATCTTTGGGGCAGTAAAATCTGTGTAGTTGCTCCTGATTTACATGAATGTACTGGTAACTAAGGATGCAGAATGCGTGGCACTTTCAGTGTAAGGTCTCTTTTTACTAGTGTAGCTATGAGATGAATAAATGGAGTACAGCCCTGCACCAATGTAAATCACTCCACTCCAGGGTAAAGAGACCCTTCAGAAAGTCAAAAGTAATTACATAGTGGTGTTAATTATATGTATGGATCACATCTGCAACTCCAGTCAGTTTTATTGTAGAATAGCCTTTCGCACAGTGCAATGGGCTATTATATATGCCCCCAACCTAGTGGTGAGGCTCTTTGATGCCACTTACAGTGGATTATTACTTTGAGAAACCGTTCCCGAAGGGGGTGGCTAGTGGGGCTTAGCACCCCCCCGCCCCAAAACCTGGGGTAGTGGTAGGGCCCACAAAGCAGCCCAGCCGCAGGCTTCTGACAAGTGCAGCGGGGGTGGGGAGGGAGCAAGTCTGGGGCTGGGGCTGGGGCTGGGGCGGGCACTGCACAGCCAGTGGGGCACAGGGCTGAGCCATGAGCACCTCGTCTGGGGGGCACAGCTCCTGCTGCTATGCACACCCTGGGAGGCATGGCGGGCACGTGCCCTGGATCTTCAGAGAGCAAGGCACACTGCTGCTCACTGCAGGCTGGGGCTGTGCCAGGCTCTTCCTGGCCAGGCCAGGGAGCTGGGCCAGGCTGTGCTTGGGGTATATAGCAGCAGCACTGGGAGCGGGACTAAAAGGGGGGGCTGCAGCCAACCCAAAATTCGCCGTAGCTTCCAATCCCAACTCTACCACCACCTGCCCCAAGCGAAGCTTGACCTAGCTCCCCCCCTCACCATAAAGAGCTCAACACCACCCTGGCCCCAGGCTGCTCCTACATCCTGCTTTACCCCTCACAGACCTGGGAGCACATGCCCACATGCCTCCTGGGATGCATGCAGCAGCAAGAGTTACCACCACCTTCCTAAGCTGTGCACCCCCCTTAACAGGCCACTCTCAGCTCCATCCCGCGCCCACCCTGGCTGTGCAGGGTGGGGCCTTGATCCCCCCCCTTCCCCGACAGACGTAGCTGCTGGGAGGGCACCCTACACACTTCTGCTTCTCTACAAGACTAGAGCTCTCTCGCATCCAATCACTGAAGCCCTAATGTTACTTCACACCTTTGAGTAGTCTCACAGAACTCAGGCTGGGAAAAATAACATAATTTCTTGCATATAATACACCCCAGAATAAAATACATGCCTTGCTTTTGAAAGGCAAATTGGAAGTGGAAAAGAGATCTTTTCTTGTAGCAGGTAATGATTAGCAGCAGCTAAGGAGTCAAACCTGCTCATTATTCTGCTTCCTGTGGATTGCATCCAAAACTTACTTTTGATTTTTCCTGGTAAGCAGCAGAAACCAATGTTAACAGATTTCTCATACATGAGTACATTTTGATTTCAAGCAGCTTTTGGGGGGTACTCAGCCTTCAGGGGCTCGAAAACCCTCACAGACCTGGGGTCAGACCAACCTGGTGGCCTTCTATGACCAGGTCACAAAATCCTTAGACGCAGGGGTAGCAGTGGACATAGTCTTTCTGGACTTCAGGAAGGCCTTCGACACTGTCTCTCACCCCATTCTCATTAAAAAACTAGGGGACTGTGGTGTTGACACCTACACAGTCGAATGGGTCACTAATTGGCTGGAGATCTGCACCCAGAGAGTGGTGGCGGATAGGTCATTTTTGACCTGGAGGGATGTGGGCAGTGGGGTCCCCCAGGGCTCAATCCTTGGACCCATGCTGTTCAACATCTTCATCAGTGACTTGGACGAGGAGGTAAAAAACACCCTATTCAAATTTGCTGATGACACTAAGATGTGGGCACACTAGAAGGGAGGAATAGGCTACAGTCGGACCTAGACAAGTTACAGGGGTGGGCAGATGAGAACAGGATGGGGTTCAACACTGACAAGTGCAAGGTGTTGCACCTGGGGGAGGAAGAATCAGCAGACTTACAGGCTGGAGAACTCCCTTCTTGTCGGCGCAGAGGCAGAAAAGGATCTTGGAGTCAGTATTGATGCCAAAATGAACATGGGACGACAGTGTGGGGACGTGGTCTAGAAGGCCAACCACACCTTGTCATGCATCCACAGATACATCTCAAGCAGGACCAAGGAGGTGATCTTCTCCCTCTGTGTGGCACTGGTCAGGCCACAGTTGGAGTACTGAGTCCAGTTCTGGGCACCACACTTCAGGAGGGATGTGGACAGTATTGAGAGGGTTCAGAGGAGGGCCACCCGCATGATCAGGGGTCAGCAGGGCAAGCCTTATGAGGAGAGGCTATGGGAACTGAACCCATTCAGCATCTACAAGAGAAGACTGAGGGGGGATCTAGAGACCTGTTACAAACTAGTCAGGGGGACCAGCAGGCATTGGGGGAGTCCCTGTTCCCACGAGCACTACCAGGAGTGACAAGAAATAATGGTCACAAGCTGGCAGAGGGTAGATTCAGACTAGACATCAGGAGGCGCTACTTCACAGTCAGCGTGGCTAGGACCTGGAACCAACTTCCAAGTGAAGTGGTGCTGGCTCCTACCCTGGGGGTCTTTAAGAGGA
>JAGPOW010003022.1:6344771-6358658 GCA_030014935.1 Caiman crocodilus | reverse complement strand
ATCAGGAGGCGCTACTTCACAGTCAGCGTGGCTAGGACCTGGAACCAACTTCCAAGTGAAGTGGTGCTGGCTCCTACCCTGGGGGTCTTTAAGAGGAGGCTAGACGAGCACCTTGCTGGGGTTGTTTGACCCCAGTACTTTTTCCTGCCATGGCAGGGTTTCAGATTTGATCATCTGCTCAGGTCCCTTCCGACTCCACCAACTATGAAACCGAGCTGCAGGTGGTCAGCAGCTAATAGCCTGTCTGGCTGAAAGGCTTGGAATCAGCTAAAACTGATGGCCAGGTAATGAGTGTGAAGCTACAAATAGAGTTAAGAGCTTCAGAAAACAGTGTAAAGAGACTGCACCGGGCTGGAGAGAATCACAAAACCAGAAACGTTTTGTCCTTTCCTTACCCAGAACAAGACCATAGGTTTGGACTTGTTGCTTGCCTGCTCTGGTTAGTGGGGCTTGGATAGTTTGTTTATCACGGGTACAAAGCTTCAAGCTTTGCTGAGAGGCATAAAAGAACTGTTTTGCAGCCTGAAATGAGAGCTGACTTGCTTTCCTAAGGAAGCAGGATAAGGAACCTGCCTACGTTGGTAATTAGGGAGACTTGTTAGTACCAACAGACATGCAAGTTGAGGAAATATTTTCATCCAAGAAAGTGCCTCTCTCTTTATTGAGAAGCAAGGATTTCTTAGGGTGATATTTCTTATTGAGACCTGACAAAGAATGTTTTGCATTCAAAAGCTTGTCTAACATTATCCCAACTACTTAATTGCTCCAATAAGAGAGATCACCTTGAGAAATCCTTGCTTCTCACAGAATTTCTGGACCATCATAGCTACAACTTCTCTCTCTTACACTGCTATCCCTCTTTACCATAATATCTACATGTATGCCAGCATCTATCAGGAATAAATCTACTGACACCAGCAGAGTTGTACCGATGTACAGTGGGTTTAATTTAGAGTAGACCATGCTCAGTGTATTACTTTAAGATGCTCAGGATGCTATAGCTATTAGCACAGATTTCCAACATCTTATCTACCTGATTCTCTTCTCGCTGACACTTGACACCAGTCTGACACTGGTAAAGACACTCACCTCACCAATACCAATCTACCTGCATTACAGCCAAAGGATGGTTGCAAAACATGTGGACATACTCAAGTGAGCACAGAACTATCTTGGATGTAGTAGCAGTAGCAGAGAGCTCAGCATGGCTTACTCAGCTGTCCAGGTACCCAGCTTCTCAGATGACTTTTGCATTGCATACTGAGCTCCACCACTATAGCTCAACCATGTTATACAAACTGCCGTCACACTTTGACTATAACGTAGGCCTGTGCTCAACTAGTCGAAAGCTGGAGGGACTTGTCTTGCTTAGAGTTCTGTGGTGAGAGGAGAGGGTGGCTCCTACAAGATGTCGGTACATCTAGTCTACTAGGCCATTAAAGGAACTGGGAAGCTGGTGCATTGTGGTTCTTTTCCTGCCTCTGGCACTGAGGCGGTGTCCTGGGTTTTATCACCTTGGGTGCATTGTACCTTGATTTGTAACATCCTGCCCTCAAGCAGTCACCCATGGAGAACACCTACTGGTAGGTCACTACCGGTTAAATAACGATGGCTTTTTATACAACTCAACTCCATGAGGAATAGGGGAAACCCATCAGGATGTAGCTGAGCTTGCTTCATTTAGAAATCAGTCTTCCTCGCATATGTAGACTTGTAGGTTGTAAGGCCAAAAACGTGCATTAACCATCCCGGATGCCCTCCTATAATGACACTGAAATTGGGTGATATATCTACATGGCCCAATGCAGTATTAGAATAAGACTGAGTGCAAGCCATGTTTCTCACTGGAAATAATTTGCCTGATACTGTTATACTGCTTCCAGCTCCCAAACGAAGATGAACAGAAATAAGTTGTGGCAGCTCTGCCTGGCACTGATTTGCACTGCATAGATATACCGAGAAATTCATCTAAATTCTGAACTGAATCCTGGAGTTTGAGGCTAGGGCTTGTGAATGGGATTATGTGATATGATTGCCTGCTCTGTCAAGGAGTTGGATTTGATAACATTTCAGTCCCAAGTCATTGTTTCCATGCTATTAAGTGGCAGTTTTGGGAGCATGGAAACTGTTTAAACAGTAGATGCGGTGTTGATGCAAATAGTCAGACATCGTAATTCTGTTACAGCTTATTCAAAGCTCTTGCTGCAAATCAAAAGAAGTTTCTCATAAACTGACTATAGCCTCTGATGGAGTGAGACACCTCTTTCTACTGAATGTCAGAACACCTATACCGGTCCATTGTGACTACTTTAGTTTAACACCCAGCTGAAATGCATCCACTTCTAGACAGCTGACCACAAATACTTAAATCATAAGTTGGGCTCCCCAAAAACATGAGATTGACTTAAAAGTCCTGATCACTGCTTGTGTGGAGACCTTCTTGGTGGCCTTCTGCATCTGGATGAATTTCACCCCAAAATCTGTAGGGAGAAAGGCCTATCAACACCTCAACTTCCTGTGTCTGGAAACCTTGTAAGTAGGTTTTCCCTTGATTGGTAGACGCATAAGCTGAATGACCAGAAATGATTGCATTGTCCTATTGCTTTGATGTATTTATATGCAGATAAAAATAAAGGAAACAGTAGAACCAGTGCAGCTACCAAGTCCATTAAGCATATGTGAGGCCAATGAGGTCCATTTGAAAGGATGGAGCCATCAAGCCATTTCAGAAAATTGTGCCTCTTGGCTTGCATAACTTCAGTGTTTCATAAATGGCAAAATTATATTTGGGGCTAAAACTTTATGTTCTGTGCAGATTATTGACAGCCAGCCTTTCTTAACCATGCTCAGAGACTTCCTGAGGCAGCAATGGCTCTGAACAGCTGCTACGTAGTATAAACCTAACACAAGGCCGCTGGCATCAAGGAGATGCTCATTTTTTTCTGCACTGATTGTAGCTGGAAAAGAGTTTTTCATCACGTTTATATATCATACAACATAATCATCATAAAAAAGCCAAAAGCTACATTTCTCTCATGCTTTCATTGACTCAGCTCTTGTTCTAATTCAGAGTTGCTTAAATGAAGAGAGTTGGTCAAAGAGTCTTTAACAGAACCGTATTATTGGAACAATTTAGTTCGGTCAAAATGTTTTGCAAATGTTTGTGGTTTTCACCAGAATTTTGTCTCGGAGAATGGCCCTGCCAGAAATACTTTGTTAATGTTAAAATGTCTCATTGTTGCACTTTTAGCCCTTTAATTTTTCACTTCAAAGGGTTTATTCAGCTGGCTTTTTATTTTACTGGGTAGCGTAAGAGCATAAAAGGATGAAACAAGCAATAGCAAAACAAAATGTTTTGATTTTATAAGAATTGATTTTTTTTTTCTAATTTCCACTGTGGATAACTTCAATCATGTTTTTGTTTTTCTTTCCAATTCAAAATGAAGCCAAATTTTAAAACTTGGCATCCTTTGCGAAACAAAATTTCTGCCTGCTGCACAACTATCACAATTAATAAATATTAAAATGGACATTTGGGGGATGTCTGGTCACCTATGAACTTCCACCCAATGAATCTACAAGCCAAAAATAGTTACATTAGTATGGCTAGATTTGTCCTGTGCTTGCAATGGTAAAATGTGCCTTTCTTTTCTTTGCCCCTAAGAAGGTAACTACAGCTATTTCTCTCCCATATGGATCTGGCCACTATTATCCAGACTTTGTGGCATTAGCGTAAGTCACTTCTTCAGACTGTATCAGCCTTGAAAACTTTTTGGAAGCCATGGACAGTCCATCATTTGTTAAGAAAACCAATCATAAAATGTGCCTATATCTTTTCCCAGCTTCATACCTTACCCATTTCCTAGCTCAGTTCAGGATGCTGGCATTGATCCATAAAGTCCTCTCTGGTTTGGATGCTGGTACCCCAGGAATCCAGGATCAGTCTTTCCTGTCAGACATCCCCAGGGCAGTGCCAGAGCACTTGACCAATATAGCCCCAGACTTACACACTTGACAGCATTTAGTTTTCAGTGGAGCATCATGATTTTCACAATTTCCACTATTATCCTTAATGCAGGTATTCAGCGATCTGTCAACATGACAACATTTTAGAGCGTCTCACCACTGTGACCAGACTGTTCTGCATCTTGCTGCCTGTTTGCATGGCATACAAAACGGCAGCGTCGTTTTCTGCAGCGGCTTACAGCCCTTGTAGCCTCCGGGGTTTTCACGCTATGCTTCTGGTGCATCGGGGCAAAGGATCTGTGAAATCGTCCTGTCTCTGTGAAGAGCCTTGTAGGCAGATGAATGGTTAATAGGTGCAATGCAGAAGTAATTACAGAGTTTTAAGAGCTTTATTTATGCTCTTCACATTAAAGTGATACCACACTATTAAATCTTCTTACCATTAGCTCGCTCAGCACAGAAAGAAAGGGAGCACATAAGTGAGGCAATCATGGAAAATTTTCTCGTTAGTCTGTTAAGAACAGAGAAAGACATAGGGGAAAGGTACATTCATCATTACAATGCTGCTACAGCAAGAAACAAAGATCATTTTTACCCTGTTGCTTTGGAGAAGTTCCTTTTTTTTTCTTTTCTAGTGATTCCAGTAAGGGTTACTGGGTATTTTTTTCCTCACGTTTGTCACTACCTCCCTGTCAAAGCTGAGCAATATTCCTGTGCTCCCCACATAAAGGAGGCATAATATTTAGAGCTGGGATAAAATCTCCAGCTGATACTTTTTGATGAACGGTGCAGATTCAGCAACACCAAATATTTTACATGGCTCATGGTTATGCAAGCAAAACAAAAAAAATCAGTAAAATAGGGCATATTTCGTGTCTATATCTTCGTAAATTAAAATGTTTCATTTTTGTATTTGAAATGACCAAAAACCTATTGCTTATGTCACTAATAATATCTATATCGTCAGAAGGGACTATGAAGTGTTAAGGAGAGTTTTAATTAGCTTTGAGATCCTCAGCTGAAAAGGGCTATATATAAGTATTATTGTTTATTATCTTAGCTCCCACCAGCCTCAGCCACGGGTCAAGTCACAATTAATATTGGCATTGTACACATATGTAGTAAAAAGCTCTTTTCTGTCACAAAAAAGCATTAGGGCAGGGGTTGGCAGCCAGGGGCCACCCAACTATTGCATCCAATCTGCAAAAACGAGATGCTGACGGCAACTCAGTAGCAGGTCGGTAGTAATGTGTTGGGGGGAACTGGTGTTTCATCTTTAAAACAAGATCCATTAATTTGACCAGCCACTCCTGAAAGGCTGCTGTTCCCTGCATTAGGGTATCTTTAATAGTATTTTTTTTTATTTCATTATTATTAGTCACTTGGACCCTAAGGAGTTTTTTTTTGTGCACATGATATCTAATCAGTTTCAAATTAACTCTCATTTCTGAAAGTCTTATAGCTGAGAGGTCCAGACCCCAATATTTAAATGGAGAAAGAGCTGCTATCCAAAACCTGACCCAGTGAGAACTTGGAGGTGATTTCATTTGGACTTCTGCTTTTTAAAATAATGTTATAATTAACGGGTAGGTGATGTGCTAACTGGGTCAGAAATTCATTCCTTTCCATGCAGGAGGAAACCTGAAGAGAACTGTCACAGACTTAAATGATCACGAGCCTCTGATGCAATGCTAACAGCGAACAAAGATCCCACAGAGGATTTCAGATCGCTCAATCGTAGACAAATTTGTCTGGAAATGAATTACTGGGGGGATTGGACACCATGCTATTCTGATGGGATAAAAAAGATATTCCTATTCCATAATGACAGCTTTTGTAGAAAGGCTCCGGCACTAACGTTAATATGGGATGACTAGAGAAGGAGAAACACCTATCTATTCTATCCTATCTATCTGGAAGGAATGAGGGCTGAACAACCTTGCCTCAGAGGGAGGGTCAGAGAAATTATCTGGATGCGCGTTAAACTTTGCCATACAGTGAATGGAGAAAAAATTGCATGAAGGACAGCTTCTGGTTCTACTTCTTGCTGCGGACCATCTTACTGATGCTGCACCGGCTACAGCTCTTAAGAGCGGCACACGTTGGACGTGCATGAGCACCTAGAGATTATGACAATACAGACAACCCCTGCTTAACCCTGTTCCACTTAGCATTATTTTGCTGTAGTGCTCACTTTAAATACAGACCTGATTCCACTTCACTCTCAGTGAGTTTCATTATAACACCGAGCCGGCCGGTGGGGAGAGGAGTGGTGCCAGCAAGTGGGCAAGCGGGCCAGCATGAGCATGTTGCCCACACCAGTTTCCCCACGGCCAGGGCTGGCAGGGGCCCAGGGTGGGGCAGCAGGAGTGTGGGGCCTGGGCTCGCACGTGGTGCCAGACTGGCTGGTGAGCAGGCGGGGAGCAGCAGCAATGACAAGAAGCAGCATTTTCCAATTATATTTATTTACATTAATTCCTATGGGGAAATGGGTTTTGCTTAACACAGTTCCACTTAACACTTGATTTTTCCACTTGAGAGCACTAAGCAGGGGTTGCCTGTAATAAGTTGCTGTTAAGGAACACTTTGCCTGAGTGGCTCTTGCAGCACTTTGTTGTCTTCATGTGACCGAGGGGAAACCAAGGTACATATCAAGGACGAGCTCAATGCCATGAGCAAATGGCAATGGGATGGAGGTCTCATGTGACAGAGTCCAGTGCTATGTCAGCTCGACCACAGTGACTCCAACCAGCTAGAGTTGAACCAGATGGTAGCAATGAGCTCCAGAAGTTAGTTTTTACAGATGAGAACAGATGCATGCAAGAGATGTATAGGTCCTTCCTATAGGACTCGGGTACCCTCACCTGAAACCCTGCTTTTTGCCTAGCATTAGACATCTGCAATGCTCTTTCCTTCTGCTCCACACATGAAGGCAAAGGAAAAGTGTCAGAGTGAGGAATCTGCAAGGTGGAAAGCAGCCTGATTTAGATGAGCTCTGTTGAATGTGCTGGGTCAAGATCAGTTCATAAAAAAGCAAAGAAAAGGCTTGTCATGTGCCTCCAGTGAACACAATATCTGACACGGAATTAATGGGAGGGATTATGCGGAATCAGCATGTACATTTTTCAAAGTGACTTTCCTCGACAGAAGGACACTAATCGCACTTTTGGAGATCAAAGCCTTTAATCAGCATTTAAGCATCTTAAGTTTGTTCCACTTTACGGAATGAAAATAATGACACCATGTTTTACATTAAATTAGCAGGGGAGGAAGATGCCCCTGGAAATCTGCCTGATGCTGCTTTGGGGCTAGAAAATTGTCTTTCGACCTGGGCACAGAAGTTTCCCCAACTCTAGGAGAGAGGCTTTATCTGCTTGCCCTGCTGCTCCCTTCCACACTTCCACTAGAGGACTCTCTGATAGTCCAGCTATCAGGGAGGAAGAAGGAAACAAATGGGATACCCTGGCAAAGATGGGGATGATCCCATTTGTCCCTAAACACAGCAAAAATTCCCCTAGAAAGGCAAGAGAACTAAAGATCCATGCTCTGCAGAGAGCTGCCAGACCCCTCTGCATGTCAGCATGAATGCACCATTTATATGTAGAGCAGAGTGACATTTTTGGCCAAAACATTTTCAGTGGAAAATGCTGATTCGGCGACACTGAAACCTGCAGCAAATTCATATCTGTTCCCCAGAACAGTTTGTGCTGGAGGAAAAAAATGGTCCATGCTTCATTTGGACAGTTTTAAAAATGAAACATTTTAATTTTTCAATTTGAAATGACCTTGCTTGGAAATGTCTTTACATTTTCTTTAAAAGAATACCCTGAGGTTAAAAAAAGGCTCAGAACTGAAAGACAACTTTTCATTTGATCTGAAACAAACTTGCCCTCCCAAGGGCTTCTGACTCACTTAAAACAAGAACAAACAACAGCTTCCCCCACCAATTTTTTGAATAGATTTTTTTTAGTTGCCAGCGACCCTAGAAATCCCTATTGCCTCATCCGGGGGGGGGCTCCCCCCCACTAGAGAGAAAAGCAGGGGACTCTCTGCCCCTCCACCCTCCCAACACACTGATTTCCTGCCTCCCGTTTATGTTTTACAGGTAGAGGGTCATATCTGGTGTTCAACAACACCAATAACTTTAGGACTTCCATTAATTTAATAGACTTACAGCAAATAAATGAGCCAGTGTAATTTAGATCACAATCAAGCCTCAAGTCCTGTTGCATACACTGTTATCTTTGAGTCTCCTTCCTTTTATTGCTCCACACTGTCCATTCCTTATTGATTTTTCTGGCATATAGTAATGCCTCGGGTTTCGTATGTCAGAACATTACACAGAAGCCTCCTTTTCATGTTTACATTCTCTGTTGCTGCTTGAGTTGCCCTCATCCATTAGACCCAGTCAATCTGTATCGGGAAACAATTACTGCAATCCAGATCAGTTACAGTTCTGTAAGCGCAGAATGCAGTGATGGACTCCTGCTTCCATCACCAGTCAATGAGGTCTCCACTCGATGATTAAATCCCAAGACTACTAACAGCAGAGAAATGTGGAAGTAACACATACTTCCACTCCTATTCCTCACGCACCTGATACTGCTGATACCTTTTTGTTTACACAAAATAGTATGGACAGTAATTGCGCCCGAAAAGTAGCTGCCTTCAACTCATTAGCAAAGCAAGCATATAATGAAGATGGGTGGTCTAGTAGGAGACTATAACTCGGGAGTTTTCTTTCCAGTGCTGGTAAGAGGTTGTTCTATGACTTTCTACACCTAAATTCTTCCTGCCTCATCAGACATCATTTAAAGCATGAAAAAGACTCTCTGCCCTTCCCATGGATTTGGCACTGGTCTTCGCATGTCCCCTGCATGTTCAAATCTCATTAGTGTTCCCCTCTTCAAATAGCATTACGTGTAGGAATCGACAACTACACAACTGCTTTCTATCTGTCGGTCTTTTTTGCTGTCTGTCCACCTGCCTAATGGTGGACTGCCATCGCAGACGTTGTGGCTTCGTTGTAAATGCACAAATATTATCAACTTCTTTGCTAGATAACTTTAGAGAGATGGGGGTGTCAAACTCTCCAGTGAATCTTAGCACGTAAGATAAATCAATTCTAATTAATGCCTGGTATTTGCTTTCAAGGGCATTTTTAGGTACTTCTTTCAAGCACAATGCAGTGCTGTGCAGACATACCCTGAGCCAGCTGTGACCATGATAGCTTATATATCAGAATCGGCATGGCACAATGGACTGCCCTGCATGGCTGCCCAAGCTAGCTCTGCGTGCACTAGTTCTGGATCCGGTCATATTATAACCACGTGCGCGTAGCGCTGTGCCTGGGCTAATAAGCCCTGCTTCTCAGCAGAGATAATTTGCCCAACCCTAGCAGAGCCCTAACATAACTAGACTGTTTTCATTTCCAGAGCCAGCTTGGAGTGCCTTGTGCTATGTAGACATACCCTAATATGTCCATTTGTGCCTTTGCTGAAATTTGAGCTTTCACAGCCATATGTTCAAGGGGGAAATACGATTTGAGTTGCAAAGTCGTCATGCTTAAGGTTCCCCCTGGTTTGAGCTGGTGATTGCCGCTCCTGCTATCCCTCATCATAACATCATTTCCTTCTGAACATCCCATTCTTGCCATGGTATATGAATCCACTCCCCTCTTGCATTCCTTTGCCTCCTAAGAAATGCTTGAGTTTGGCGAGCTCTCAAAATTTGTTTTTTCCTAACTTTTTTTCACCTGTGTCCTTTTTGTCAGGGCTGCCTAGTTACTCAGCCTTTGCACTTTGAGTGAACTAGCACTTAGTAAGTCATTTATCAATTATACCAGTAAGGAGATGAAACTCCCTGGCCTATGTCAGGAGGGGCTCAGGCTTTGTGATATCACAGTCCCTCTCTAAAACTCTAGGAAATGATAGAAATTGTGCCTCAGGTTACCTACTTTCAAAATCAAGAGTGGGGAAAAAAAAAAAAAAAAGAAAATTACCTGGCTCCAATGAAACGGCTCTGGGTTTTAAGAATAAAAGGGCACTGAAGGAAAGACAAGCTAAAATTCTAGTTTTCCTTTGTAGTTAGAAAAATAATTAATTGTATTGGTCCAAATAGCACTTGTGCTGACTGCTGGCAGTTTGGTGTAAGAGCCTTCCACACACATGCACACTTTCACCTGGGAGAGAGAACTGGCTTAGTAACCAATGCATAATATGGGAGCAGAGTTGGGAGCTCTTGAGAGCATGTCTATACTGCTTCCATGGCACCCCGGGGACTGTTGGCAAAAATTAGGCCTCACCTACCTGCTCCAGCTCCAAACCCAAAGCTAACATCATGAGGATGGTTTGTAGATCTCCTCCCCAGCCCCCCTTCCTCATTTTGGACCACTATTTCCCTTTGGCCAAGAACACATGACTTTGAGATGAGTGCAGTCCTTGAGGTTTACAGATCCTACAGTGACTAGACAGCAAAGTTAACAGTGGGTACTGCATCAGATATCTCCCTTCAGACCCCTGCAGGGAGCCTGTAAAAATAACCACTTTGTATGTTTGAGTTGTCAAAAAAAAAACCAATAAAAACTATATATCATCTACATACGCTGCTTTCCCTGCCTCTCTCCTTGATGTCTCAGGGGGGTGCAGCTTTGTTGTCAGTACAGTTTACAACAGCAGTGCTGCTATGGCAGAGAAAGGAAAACCAGGCCTGTTATGCAGGGACAAGACAAGTCTCAATGATGCAAAGCGCTTTGTCTTTTTTTCCCTAATTCTTTGCCCTTTTGTGGCTCCATTTAACCACACTGATATGTGCAGAGATCCCTGACCACAGACCGCGTGTTAACCAACTGTTTCAACACCCGGCTTTCCACTATATAAAGCTGCCAGGTTTGCATGAACATTAATTTCGAAATACCCCTACATCTCCCCAATCCTTGTACTGTAGGTTTGAGTACAAACTCTGGGGTGCATCATCAGCTGCTGTTAATCGGAGTAGCTCCATTGATCTCACCGAGGAAGACCTGCCGATTTGTTCCCAAGTTAAAAATACAGCTGGATATTAAAGTTCAGTCCAGGTTTGGTATTGGACTAATTTCTGAACGGTATGATGTGTCCCAATCTGGAAATGGGTTGCAATGGAACCATCTCTGATCAAAAGATTTTATAAGGTTCCCAGACTGGATCGTAATTCATTTTCTAGTCATTTGGGCAGTAGTGTAACCAAAGGGGGAATGACTAGTAGGTATCACATGGGTGATACCTTTGGTGGCAAAGCAAAAATAGCTGCGCTGCAGCTGGCCATGCCACCGCTGCTACCAATGCAGCAGCTGGTGCTGCCCTGTGTGCTGCCATTGACTGGGGTGCATAGCTGCCTTCCTATGCCTCTGAATTTAGGTCCCGTTTTGAGCCAACTAGCTCTGACATACAGACTAGGGTTAACCTATGGCCCCAGGCTCTTGACTTTCTCTTCATGAGACCTCAATATGCACTCGTCTCACCCACGCCAAATTACCAAGCGACGTTTGGGCAGCTTCTGGATGCCTTTGGCTCTAAAATTAGAAACAACTTTACTTCCTTCTAAAAGGGGGTTATACAAAACTAGCACATGGTATAATTCAAGGACCTCACAAGAAATCCAGTGTCCAGATGCCAGTGTCTATGAGGTCACTATTAAACCTTACTGTCACCTCCTAAAATGATGCTTTTTCAAAAAGGAAAAATAAATCAGTTTGATCCAAGCCTTTGTTCTCTCTCTCACTGGTTTTCCTTTGTTGTGGACCTGAAAAATCAATTATTTACACAGACCTAATTAGCAGCAACTCATTCCAGAGCACTTCACAGCCTGGTGATTTAAGGCACTCTCCTAGCCAATACCTGGCCTGGTGTAGCTTTTTGACTATTAGGTAAGAGAGAATAAGCTGATCCTCTGCTGGGTGTGTTTTGTAAATCTAACTCTTCATTGCCTTCAGTTTTTTCTACAAGTGCCCCAAACTCCATAAATCTCAAGACAGTTTATTTCAACTGCCCAAAACAATTTTTGTGGGGTTTTTTTTTTCCATTTTGGCAAATGAACAAACAAATCCAAATTCTCCCAGGTTAATCAGTAAGATTTTTATTTTTTACTGGTGTTGGGGGTTTTTCCGTGTCTGGCCATGAGACTGAAAAATCAATTATCCACTCACTCTTGTTGCAGACCACAACCAGTGTCAACACATAAGCAGCTTCTGCCTCTTTCTGCATGTATAGCATCAGTGAGTATGACATGACAACACATCAAGAAAAGAACAAGAAGAGCATAAAACCATCTAAGTAGTCTGGCTCCAGCTCTTTCCCTGCCTGTGTCTCTCCTTGGCAAGAGTCTGCAACGCGTGTTAAAGCAGGTTGCTTGGAAGTGACTGGGTTGTTACATTCTGCCACACTGGCTCATCATCACTTTTGACAGAAAGTGACCTTGGCAGGCATCAAATGTCTGGCGGCACTAAAAATATCAGCCATTGCTGTACGTTACACCAGTCAGAAAACCAAGAAAACATCCAGACGAGCATGAGATACGCACCTGCTGAACAGACAAGGCTCTTAGAAAGCCCATCCCTCCTTTAAAAAAGGGTGTATCCATATTTTTATTACAAGAAATGCCATGCTTTTCAATGGAAGTCACCTTTTAGGAGTGAAAACTCGCTTGATAGATCACTGGCTGGGTAGTGCTAGAGAAATCGTGAAGGATATTGATGTTTTTTAAACACAAAAGAAGTCTAAGATGACTGCATAAAACTGATCAGCGCAGCATCAAATTCCTGGATTCTCGTGTTTATTCCATACTGACTTATTCTGCACTGTTCATCTTTCTTTTTATTTCCATACCTGGCTCGCAGCCAGAATGAAAAACAGAGACGAATAGAAAAACTTAGTGCTTTTCAATTAAACAAGAAGCACTTTGCCATTGTGAGTGAGTTTATTTAGACATTAAATCAAAATCAAATGCTTGCACAATCAGTGCTACTTACAGTCTGGTAATTAATGATGGCTTTCCCCAGCAAAAAAAATCTTCTCTGTCCTGTCAGCACCACTGTACATCTTTGATTGAAAGCTTTTTAAGTGGTTTCAGAAGCTGGATCTGTAAAGAAAAATAACACATTGTGGTAATTCTCTCCCCGAGAAATAAATAATAAAGGCTTGTAACGTTTAAGTGCTGGATGTCAGGTAATCAACAATTTCAGCAAGGCTGCCGGATGGTGAGCTGAGAAATGTGGAATGAAGAGCTTTATTCTCAGTTATGCCAAGACATTTTTACATTCTTCTGGCAGTATAAACAAGTCTCTGAGTGGATATGAATTGCATTTATCCCTATTCTAAGTCTGCTTTACATTGTGGAAATGGTATTAAAGGGTCTTACTGTTCATAAGATTCCCTGATAAAAGCTGAAACCTACTCCAGCTTTGAAAAGGAGTGAGAAATGTTTTTTAAGGAGAAGACATGCCTGCTAAGCAGTATGTCTACATTTGACATGTGGGTAGTATGATGCCATGCTGCTGGGGGAGGGACAGGTTTGTTATCAGGAGGAAACGTGCCTGGGAACCTATGCATTTTAAGGTATGGACATCTCACACCTGAGCTGGAGCAGTCAGCATCAGCCACAGCTGCAACAGGTTCAACTACCACCATACCGTGAAGGTACAGGGCTTCACTCCATCTGATACAGAACCAAGGAGGTGATACTTCCCCTCTGTCGGGCACTGGTCAGACCACAGTTGGAATATTGCATGTAATTTTGGGCACCGCACTTCAAGAGGGATGTGGATAACCTGGAGAGGGTCCAGAGAAAGGCCACTCGTATGGTTAAGGGCTTGCAGGCCAAGCCCTATGAGGAGAGACTGGGGCACCTGGACCTCTTCAGCCTCCGCAAGAGAAGGTTGAGAGGCAA
>JAGPOW010003022.1:6296332-6344671 GCA_030014935.1 Caiman crocodilus | reverse complement strand
TCCGCAAGAGAAGGTTGAGAGGCAACCTTGTGGCTGCCTATAAGTTCATCACAGGGGCACAGAAGGGAATTGGTGAGGTTTTATTCACCAAGGTGCCCCGGGGGGTTACAAGAAATAATGGCCTCAAGCTAGCAGAGAGCAGATTTAGATTGGACATTAGGAAGAACTTCTTCACAGTTCAAGTGGCCAAGGTCTGGAACGGGCTCCCTAGGGAGGTGGTGCTCTCCCCTACCCTGGAAGGTGGAGGTAGAGAGGCATCTAAACCCAGCACTCTTTCTTGCCTATGCAGGGAGTCAAACTCGATGATCTATTGAGGTCCCTTCCAACCCTAACATCTATGAATCTATGATACCCTAATAGCTAAACTAGTTTATTCCTCTCACAATTGGAAAACATGAAAGCTGACCAGAAAGAGAAGATAATAGACTTTGGACCTGTTTTGCTTCTTTACTTGTAATGCAGGCTGGGCAATGTAATGCCTTTGCCAATTACGGCCTGATCCAAAAGCTCATTGACGTTCATAGATTCATAGTTGAAAGAAAATGTCTCACTGATTTCAGTGGGTTTTGCATCAGGCCATTAGTGTGCTTAACGTTGTCACTTAGACATTTGACAAAAGATACTTCTGATTGAGGACCACAAAGCAACCAGCAAATAATAACAACGACCTATTACTATCACTTGGAATATATTTAAATAGAGAGAGATGCAGAGAAAGCTGGCCAGGAAGGTTGTCAAGACAGTTTTCTGTCAAAAAAAATGTCATTTCAACAAAATTACTCTTTTTCTTGAAATTGCATCAGTGTTGATTACATTTCCTATGCGGACATTTTTTTTTTTTTCCAAAATGAAAAAAACAAACATTTTGTTTTAAGAAAGTCTTAACTTCCTATAGTTTGAGGCTGTCACTTAAGCCCCATGGGCCATTTGTGGCCTGTGTGATGCCAGTTGGACAGCCCTGCGTAAGATAAGGGGTTGTGTATTCCTATTATTTGTATTTTGTATCAGGTCAACGTGTCTGAGAAAAATTATCCCACATTAACACAAGGCTATTGAAAGCCACTCCTCCTCTAATAAGTACTCCAAGGGGCATTCTATTATTTCCTGGTCATTTGAGTAGTCATCTTTGGCTACTTAAATGGTATTTAAATGGTATTTAAAAGGCCATTTATAGTATTTAAGCCTTCAGTTGTATTCTATCCTTGGACATGTATTCTTGCACACAGACAACTACATACATGCCCACAAACTGTGGACTAGCTGCCAGAAACCATGAATTAGTGAAACAAACTTTCTATAGGTTTCCTTAAAGGGCTGTGCATGGCTAGAGGCTGATGCAGAAGTCCTGAGTCCCCTCCCTCAGAACAGGTTGCACCCTCAGTCTCTCTGACTTTTTAACACACCACAATAACCACCAGATCAGCCATTATTGAAGCCCTTTCTTCTTGTTCCTTTTGAAGTTCTCCTCCTGGCCAGCCATGAGAGGGACATCTGTAGGAAACAGGTGGGAATAAGGGAACACAATAAGGCAGAGGGGGGGGTCAGTGGGGTGGATGCTGGTGTGATAGGATGGAGGTCCTGGGCTCCATTGCTCCAAAGTTGAGGGCTTTGCTCCTAGTGACAGGTGTTTCTGTCCTGCCCTCCATCCCACCCAGCCCCCAAAAAACGAAACAAAAACCTATATTAGTTTTCAAAAGGTGATTAAGTAATCATCTGTGGTGGGGTGATTAGACTGCTGTGCTGGAAACCAAGAGGCCCTGGTTCAAAACCCCAGGACCTACAGCATCCTGGGCAAGTGTCCTAGTTACTGACCTATGGAAGCAAAAAAACAAGGATACCTTTTCTGTTCGTGAGTCTAAGTCCAATAGTCATGAGTTCTGGACATCTTAATTTTTTAAGATGTCTAAATCTACTAGACATTTGCAAGTCACTACTGTGCATGCTTTGTTGATGCATCTCCATGGTTGCATTGAATCATTCACATGCACAGGGCTATACATCCCCGAAGAAAATGGCCCTGGACATGTAACTACCAAAAATGGCCACTTAGACAACCGGAAAGAAGAGGATGACTCCCTAATGGTTGTCTTCTCTATTTCTTCAAACTGTCCAAGTGTTTTGTCATAGGAAAAACAGGAGATGCATATGATCTGGTAAGGAAAATATGGTGTTTCTACCACTGCTACGGTATAAAGTATATCGAATGGTATATTCTGTCATAACATGACGTGTCATATGAATGGTAACTTTAAGTCAACTCTGTGCTCCCCACATTCTAGGACCAGGTGGTGGCCTTTCAGGAGTAACAATAAGCAGCTTCAAGGTTTTTCTAACTTATACTTTGCTTCCCAGGAGCCCCCAGTGCTACACAAGTTTTATGATAATCGATGCCTGTTTAGAAGCCAAGCAACTTGGAGATGTACTTAGAGAGAGCCCTGTTCAACTTCAGGTTCAAGTATGACCACTATGGATAAAAACTTGGAGTTCATAGCTGTCTACCCCTTGCAGACTCTACTGATTGTGTGCTAATGCTAATTTTTCAGAGGATTCTAGCTTGGCTGAATTCAGGTGGACTTTTGCTGGGAAAGTAAGGATATAAGCAGGGCATAAAAACCTGTCCCCCTCTCAAATTTCATCTCCCCATTCCATAATGTGGGATGCTAGAGCTTCTAGAAAATAATTTTAGGTTGCAATAAGTTTTGAATCATTTTGACGACAACAAGAACAACAATAATCATCATCATCATCATTATAATAATAAACAGCCCAAGGCAGATTCCCAGACACAAAATGGCATCCCAAATGATGAAAAGCTGGCAACAATGTATGCAGCTGGGTATTAGTAGAGAGCCTTAATAAAAAGTAGTGTTACCAGCCCTGCCCATATCGTTCGGAATTGCTTCTCGGCAGCACCATACCTGCAGGAACCTACCTTCTGCCCAGTAAGTTTCAAGCTTTACTTATACAGTTTTAATTGGCTTCTATTGCCCCCACAAAAGGCCTTTTCTTTTTGCCATCCTAACTACTGCTGAGAAACACCTGCAAACTATTCCAGTCACCTTCTCTCCCGCTCTACTTTGCGGTGCTGTTTGCAGAAGAACTGAAGAGCAAAGTCCCGCTCGATGCTGAGGACCAGCGAAGCATGCCCTCCCTTCTCCCATGATCATTCACTACAGCAGGCATGAAGATGGCATCACTCAGCCTTCCATCCTCCGATCTGCCGGCTGGAAGGATTCTTCACTTCTCCCATCAGCATGCTCAGCAGAGTAGACAGCTGCCAAGTGCAATAATTAGGCCTCACCTCATTCAGCCTAGCACTGCCAGCTGCTGGTGCAATTAAGCCACATTATTACTTTCTAATTTGAGAAACATTTTCTTCCCCCACCCCTCCTGCACTCTCCCTGCCACTCCATGTAATCCGTACTCATGCAGCCTCAGCACTTTCCAACACACGTGGGAAATAAAGCACAGCACCATTCTCGGGCTTGCAGACCGGTCTGTCCTTCGTGTTGGGCTAGAAGTGAAAAGCTTTAAGCAAACTTCAGGGTACCTGCCTCAAGCCATGCCACAGGGGGCATGGGGATGCAATGGCTAAGTGGAAATTTCATGAGCAGGAAAAATACAAATGGAAGGTAAAAAAGGATCTTGAGAGACAGAGCTTAGAAAGAAGAGATATGCATCCATCCCAGCAAGTACAGAGGGAAGGTTTAGTCAGGACTGAGTACACCCACTACCTGGCTGCCCATGTCTCCCTGTGGACTCTGTATCCCTGACAAGCACATTAATAGCCTTCCCACAGCCTCTAGGTAGGGTGGAGTCAAAGCCCCCAGAAGCCGCTGGAATGACACTCACTGATACCATCGCACTTTGGATGAGGCCCGTGTGGAACAGGAAATTCCTGTATCGTGCCAGGCTCCTACACACGAGCCCATAGCCTAGTTCCTCCACCGAGAGCAGGCCACAGAGGAGATATAATACAGAAGTACATTGTTACCAGAACAGGTCTCACTCGATGCATAGGGCCAAAACAAGCTGAAGTGCAACTTAAATATTGCTTAAATTCTAAGCTGAAGGGGTACCCAACGGGTGAATTTAACTTGCTTTGAATTATCTGCTGAAGCTCACAAGTAGGGTGACAACAGCTTGTTCTGATGGAACAACTTGTTCTGGACCAGGCCCATTAGCACGCGCCCTACTGAGCCCTAAACTGGTTTAAGAATGTCATGCTTTTCAGGCGATATCGACTTGTCCTGGATGACCTCGAGAGGACTCCTGGAGGCGACTAACAGGGGAGACTCTCATGTGGAGAAGCAGGTCAACAGATTGCATCACATCATAAACTTGCCTTGTCCCTTTTTTTCAAACAGGTAGAAACCTAATAAACTCAAGGGATTAAACTCTTGCATCACTTCTGAATTTGTCTCTACATCTTTTTGTAAACTCCTTCCTATTAAGCAACACAAATACCAATGGCGGTATGGCCTGCTCAGTCCACGTATCTGCATCCGAGTAGCACTTGGCATTTTCCCACTACCACTCTTTCCCATCCGCTCTTATTGATATATGCGTGGTGATGGCCAGCTTACACCCATTTATGGGCTTAGTACAGTTTAATGCAGACAGGCAACTAGTGGGATTTTCAAATATGCCTAAGCAGGTTAGATGCTTGTATGTGGGTTTAATTTCTGAATTGATTACATACCACTTCTGTGACAGTGGGAAGCTGCTTGGGTTTGAATCACAGAAAGGTAGAGAGGTCAGGAGTATGTCTATAGCACGGCAGTCTCAGGTCCCAGGAGGGAAACTAAAAGACACCCAAGCCACCAATCCCAGAAATAATTTATTCCTTTAGAGCCTTCTCTGAGGCACCATGGAGGCGAAGGCACAAGGAGCCACCTCAAGGATGCTGCCCTGTATAGGCTTAGTACCTATAGGAGTGTGTAAGTAGAGGGTGCTCGGGGGTTCTGTACCAGGACAGGCTGCTGCCGCAGTGTAGACATACCCACTGACTTCAGATCAACCCGTGTGCAGTTAGGGCTTTTGAAAACCAGACCCACTCTCTCTTTCTTCCTCATCACTAAAGCTGGGATAATATCATTTCCCTTCGTTATCTCAAATGTCAGCTTCTCAACTCTTTTCTCTTTCTGTGTGTGTGTGTGTGTGTGTGTGTGTGTGTGTGTGTGTGTGTGTGTGTGTGTGAAGAGCCTAATATGAGGGGGACCTCCAGGTGCAGCTCTAGTAGAAATAATTAAAATTAATAATAATGTCACAAGTGAAAACATTTGAAGCCAAACTTAGAAAGAACTAGGAAGTAGGGTGAGATTAGCTTGCACAAAAAAGACCCACTCATTGCACTGACTAGATTCATACTTTGTGGTGTTTTGTTTTCTTGTTCTCGTTTTGATCCAGTCAAGGTTATTAGACATCATTAAAAGGGCCATTTGGCTGATCTGAACTGGTTCAGGGCACATGTGACTGATATTCCCCTGGAGTAGGTAAGAGACCTACTAACAGCAGCACTTAAGGCCTGTGCTTGTTGAGGCTGAAATCCAGGGCAATAGTCTCCGCTCATCACCTAAGTATGTAGTTTTTATAGTAATTGTGTCTCTTGTCTGGAACACATGAATTTTTTACAGTGAGTTGCCCAGTGCAATTGAGAGATTGTATTCCCAGGCCTGGCTCTGTCATCTGAGGGGATCCAATCACACTAATTAACGATATTTGTAGATTTCAGTCTGGCTGGCAATAGGGTTTTACACACTGCATCTTCCACCAAATGATTTCTATTACTTTAGGCAGATAAAAACTGACGTGGGTTCAGAGTAACTAAGAAAATCAATAAGCAATAAAACTTGACATGAAAACAAATAAATTATCCCAATCAGAAGAAACACTGAGAAACCGTCAAGCTAGTTAGACAAATAAAGTCAAATGTCACTCCAAAAGATGAGCAGTTGTTAAGGCAGACACACAGGGCTCCATTTCTCCCTCTAGATTTTGCCTTGTTTCCATCTGCCACACTCAATCTGAAGCGAACACTAGAGGATAGACAGCCTATAAAATACTCAGTCTTCCTAGAAAGTGTTTTCTTTAACATTATTCTTTTCTAGTGAAGATAGTCCTGGCTAAAAATGTCCCATCAGCAGCCCTGGAGACTGGAGGCCTCTCTGCAGACATGAACCAAACAATGAACCAGCCACTAGACCGACTCCTTAAATGCTAGACCTGGGCTCCTTCTGCACGTGGAAGAGAAATCCATTCTCCACGACCGTTATTCAGGGTATTATTCACTCTATGCGGCAGGGTGGAACAAGCCTATGAACAACTTAAATCTTATTTAAACTCTGGGTTAAGGGGATGCCCAAGAGGGGAATTTTATGTGCCTGGGATTCTCCGCTGAAGCTGAAAACTAAAGTAACAACAGTTTGTTCTGATGTAGACATCTCGCTTTCAACAGCTGGACTAGGACCATTAGTATAAACCCTACTGAGCACAAAATCTGTATAAGATTGTAATGTTTTATAGTCAATACAGACTTGGCCTGGGTGCAGATTACTAACCTAGAGAGGACTCCGGGAGAACCAGCTTTCTGGCTGGTTGTTAGGAGAGGACTTAATTGGGAATGCTCTCCTGTAGAAAAGCAGCTTCAACAGATTTTCAGCAGCTTTAAGATCTTGTTTGCCTATTTCACCTTGCAAATTTGCCTTGTTCCTTATCACATTTTTAGTCATATTGAGACCTTCTGCACACACGTGTGAGCCTACTAAACTCAAGAGAATCACATCCTCTTACATCAGTTCTGAATTTGCCTCCATATCTTTAAGTAAACTGCAGTCCACACCTCTCCTAAGATCCTGATGGTAAAGAGCAGAAACAGTCAAGACACTAACATGGAAGCAGAATTGTGTAAATCATTCATTTTGGGTACAATGGTTGAAATGAAAAATTGAAAAAAAATTGGGGTGATCTATTTATACACACACACACACACACACGTGTGTGTGTGTGTGTATAGATATAGACAGACAGAGAGAGATCAAGCCACAATGTATGTATGAATGTGGAATTATGGAATATGTAGATAGAATTATATCTCTCTACTGTATCTATATAGGTATAAGGATGTAAATACCAATTTTAAAAATATCTTTTAACCTACAGTAATTAAAATGGTTAAGTTATGCAAGTTAAAATGTTATGGTAAGTTATGGTAAGTTAAAATGGTTCCCATTATGGCAACCCCAAGGCAGGTTGGAGGAAGATGGAGGGCAGGGGGAGAAGGGGAACTAGTACCTAATAAAGGGGTGGGTAAGGCTGGATAGGGCCTGCAGGCTGGATCTGGCCCACCAAGGGATTTTGTTGGATCTGCAGTGGGTCCCTTGGATCCACCTGTCCTAGGTGCAGGGACAACCAGTCCCACCAGTCCCAGGCACACAGAAGGGCTGAGGTGACACAGCAGCTGGACTCACTTCCCAGCAGCCCCAGTGGCAGTGGTGGTGGTGGCAACACCTTCCGGTGCAGCTGCCTAGGCACTTTGGGCTGTTTGCCCTGCATCCCTGTGCTGTCAGCACCCTAAGATCCCAAACCCAGTCCCATTTGCCCATCCCACTCCCAGATGCAACTCCTCACCCAACCACAGCCCCATCCCATCCACCTGGCCATGTGCCCTGCCCATGCGTGTCCCAGCCTGTCTCCATAGAGACCCCACGATCTTGGGGCAATGACAGCAAGGTGCCAAAGCCAAGGACAGAGCCATGATCTGCTCCCCACATGCCCCTGCCCATGGAACCAGCACCTGTTGCAGGGGCGTGTAGGGAGTGGACTGCAGTTCTGTTTTGGGCCCCAGCCCTGTGCTGTCACACTCTTGCGATCTCAGCCCCAGCCTTGCCCACCCATCCCATTCTTGGATGCTGCTCCCTGCCCATCCACTGCCCCGATCCAGCTGCCTGGCTTAGCACAGAGCAGAGCCACTTAAGGACTTTTGGTGAGCTGTGGCAGGGCAGCAGTGCTGACAGCTCGCGACAGCTCACAAGAACTCCTAAAGTGGCCTTAGGGTCAAATAATTGCCCACTCCGACCTAATAGCTAAACTTTGCAGACCCCGGTGCAGCCACTTGCATCCCCACCTTCTGTCTCAAGCTTCCTAGGCTCAGTAGCAGGTGACAGGGGCCTGCCTCGAGGCCGGGCTGCTCATGGCAAGTGACAGAGAGGCTGCAAATGTCTGCACCAGGGCCCACAGAGCCTGGGTATAGGTATTAATCCTCCCTCCCCTTCCCTCCTCCTTGTTTCTTTCTTTCTCCCTCCCTCCAGCCCGCCCTGCCATCTTCCGGTTCCTGCTGGGGCACCATGTGGCTTCCCCTCTTCCCCTTTCCTGCTGGGCTGTACCCCATCCCATGCTAAACGATAACCGATAAAGTATAGCCAATTATCACTGAGCTTATTGGTTAAATACTTAACTATTTAACTGTTCACATGCCTAATACACACACACACACACACACACACACACACACACACACACATGCATGCAAATGACATATATATATATATATATATATATATATATATATATATAACTTCATTTGACTTGGGTATATATATCTAAGTTTTGGTTCATTTAGAAAATGTTTAAATGAGGCAATTGGATGACTTCAGAACTTTTTTTTTTCGTTGAAAATTCATCAAAGCTAACATTTTCCTATGGATGCCTTTGATTTCAGCTAATTAGCATTTTACAATGGAAAATACATTTTGCCAAAAAATTCCTGACCAGCTCCAAGGACTGCTGATACCTGGAAAAGCTGTTTAAAAAACTTGCACATACTCTCAGTCTTACCCTCCCACACACACAGCTTGAGAAATAAATCCTTTGGAAATGGAAATCAGGCTTGAAGTAAACAGATTAGTAATGGTTATTTGGTAACACTTTATTAATTAAACGTCCTAAATACATTTAAACCTAGGCATTTAATTTAGATTTATAAGGACAATTTAGATTTATAAGAATCGTTATTATATATTAAATACAGTAAAATGCCAATTGATTTTTATAGACAATATTTACTGAGGTGTAACAACACTGTGAAAAATGTAATTATCTTCATACTTACTTAAAAACACAATATCAGGGTTTCAGAAGCAGGGCCAAATGCAACCTTCATATAAGTGACTGCAAGGAATGGAGGGGTTTTTTTCTAACCTAAAGCCATCTTCAGATGCTGACATGTTAAAAGGCCCTCTTTTACCAGAGCCTCACACCTTCTATAGCCATTTATACTAATGAAAAATTGACAATTTAACACTCATATGAAGTGGCATAAATAACAACCCACGGTGCAGCACAAAAGGTGATCTTTTTATCTTGCGTGTCCTTCTTGGCACGCCTGCACTGCAGTCACGGAATGGTCTTGAGTATGCCCAACACACCTCTGTTAGCTTGCACCTCCACAAAATATAAAATAAGACCTAAAATACTCCATAAACAAGAGCAGATACTCCAGTTAAACCCAGATCTTTGCATGTTCTCCATCACTTAGGTGTGCAATCCATGCCCTGGTGAAATTAATGGCAAGGTTCCTGTTTGCTTCAGTGGCTCCAGGATTTCACCCTTATTCTTCTTCTTGGTGTGGTTGTAAGTGTCAATCCTCTTTTACTAGTCAGCGGGTAGCAGTGCTTCCAGGGAGAAAAGATTGTGCCGTCTTACAAAGATGCTAGAGTACAAACTGGAGGCATAAGGCACTAACATGAGATTGCTGGGAAGCTTTTCACCAAAAAAAAAAAAAATTGCTGGAAAATGTCAATTCATTGATATGTTTATGGGAAAGGTTGGGTTTCAACAAATCTCCTGTTTAAAAAAAAAAAAAAGAGGTTTGAAATGGTTAAAAAACTACGGCTATGTGAAGCTTTGGTTGCTGATTCGATTCGGCAAGGATTTGCCAATTCAGTGGCCGAATCTCTGAATCCAGATTGAATCGGAGGACCCTTTAATGTCTCCAAATTGAATCGCAAGTCTGTGAATCAATTCAAAGAGGTTCGGAAACATTTCAAGATTCAGACCTAGACCCAGCTTTAAGTACTTAAGTACTTCTGGTCCACTTTTGGGTTTGCTATCAAGCACGTGGGGTGGGGGGGGGGGGGCTGTGCTCCTGTGGGATGCTCCATCCGCCCCAGCATCGCAGCATTCACAAGCTGTGCCTGCTACCTCGAGGTATATAGAAAAAACATTTAAAGCTGTGTCTATGGCCAAATCTCTGATTCTCTGAATCGGCATCAAATTTTCAGATTTGGATTCGGCCAAATCAAATCAGGGACTATGAACCGAATCAACAAATTAAATAACTCCCTGATTCAGGCCAAATCTAAATCCAAATCAAATAGGGCCCATTTCGTACATGTCTACAAAACATCCAATCTCCACCATTTTCAAAAAACAAGAGCTTTAGTCGTCTGTTCAGAAAGATTGTTTTGTTTAGGAATTGTATTTAATTCATACCAAAAAGGAAAAAATAAAAGGTTAAAATTGAATCCAAATGCTTTGATTTATCATATTTAAATAAAAGGTTTCTATTGATCTAATCTGTTTTTATTATTCTACCTGGTTTCTGAGACTACCCTATTTTCTCACACACGGCATGCTCCTGGATATAACAGGCATCGTGTTGTTGGGATGCAGAATATAAAAACTAAGATTTTTATACTCATGGCTTATTGTGCGCCACAGGATAAGTCCTCCAGGAAACAGTGTCCAGGAAGTGTGACATCCCACGAAACTATCTGGGTGAGGCAGCAGGAATTTTCTGAAATGGCAGGACATCAAAAGGGCTAGACCCCACACCCTTGCAAGGGCAATAGCAAGGCTGTTACTTCTGTAATGCAAACATGTCTTTTTTGCCATAAGCCATTCTTTATAGAAATTCCTGTAATTAATAAAGTGTTGTTTCCACACCACAAGTCTCATCACGATACTGCAGAGTGCAAACAGCAGCTCACTTGCCCTGATCCAGCTCAGTTGCTCCTTCAGGCACAAGCTACAGTGCTCAGTCAATCATGTAGCATTACCCAGACTTTCGATACCTGGGGCATACTTTTTTCTGGATTCAAACTGGTGGCACACTTGCTTCTTACATCCAAAAAGGTACATGATATATACTTTCAAAACATATAACATATTTCATTCCCCTGCCAGAGGAAATCATGCCAGTGCTGAGTTGAAAAAATGACACCAAATAATGTTTTCTTTAAGCAAAAGACTTAAGGGAGTGCGGGAGAACTTCACCTTGCTGTGCCCTACTCTTTCCACTTTCTGCCCCCTCTTGCTCTGTTTCTCATAGGGCAAGGGCAGCTCTCGCTGCTGAGGTAGTTCCTGAAGGGTCTCACTGATTGGCAACCACTGCCACGGCCCCTCCTGCTGGCCCTGGGAGCATGGGAAAAGTGGGAGGGCCAAGTCAGGCTGCAAAGTTCAGCTCCATCCATGGGTTCCCCTGTCTGCCTGCTTGCAAAAGAGTATCTCCTTACTTCTATCCTAGCAAACAAAAAAAATCAGTTTTCCCACTAAAGATATGGACCCCAATATGGGGGTGGGGGGGAGCTGATTCTGGAGGAAAAGAGGCAGGTAGCATGCAAGTAAATATGGTCATTGAGATTTTGATTTTTTTTTTTTGGTCTCTATTTGACACAGGAATATTTTTTTTTAATCTGGAAAATTCTTATCGTCTTAAGTCAGACAATAAACCATCTTCTTTGACTCCTGCAGTCTGTTAAGGGTACAACCTTTGCGACTGTGGCCCATCTCATAGGACAGAAGCTAGGGAATGAAGATTAATTTCCTGCCTCTGCACGTCACACCTTTCTTACACTACTTTTAGCTTTGTGCTTTCCTTACAGCAGCTCTCCTCTCCTCAACTGTGGAGGGTTTGGCTGCAATCTTAAAGCCAAATCAGACAATGCACTGGAAAATGCATATTGTGTTGAAATCCTGCAGGCAAGAGAAAGAGACCGGCTGTTCCCATCTGTGGTTTCTAGGAATGTAAAGCCTCCCTAGAGCTGTGGAAATAGAGTACAACCACCTCACACTTACATTTTGCAGGAATTTGTACAAACATTTGAACATGTGGTTCATTTTCATGTTCAAGGAGGTTCATGTTCCATAAGCTTCATTTTGAGGTTTGACTTTCCATTCGAGGTTTGGGTTCATTTAAAGTCAGAAGAGGCAACAGAATCTCACTTGCTTTCATGTCAGCTTCATAAATAAGGCCTGAGTCATACAAAGAAGTTCATGAACTCTTGGGAAATTTCAAAGAAACCTGAATTGAATCCCCAGCTGAGTTAGAGAGAGTGTCAGATTTTGTGGCAAGTATTTACAATAGGAGATTCAGTTTATAAAATGAATATACTTCTTAAGAGAAAATAATCTAAAGCATAGATATTGAATGGGGAGAATAAAAAGGGGACACTCTAACGCTGAAAGCTAAACTGGGGTGACTATGGAAGGTGAACTCCTCTATTTCCCTGGCTCTAGCCACTCAGTTGTACTTCCCCCCTGATGCTATACATCTTGACTATCACAGATAGTGAGGACCGGCACCTCCTGTCAAAACTACAGCCTGCTCAGCATCCAGCCCATTCTGTATATTTTGAATGCTATTTATGTAGATACAATATTGCACATTTTCCAGATGAAAAGTGATCCATTGCTCTCTGGGGTAATTGCTCAGTGATCATAACCAATAATAGTTAATTTCTAAGATGATGAGTTGGGAAAGGAGTGAGCATACAACAATGAACAGACTTTGAGTTGGAAGATGCTATACTTTGGGAAACAGGCTAGCAAATCAGATGATTCTGTTGGAATCGGTAGTCAAAGCAATTAACTTAGTGCAAGATAACTTCAGTTATTCGAGAGACAGAATGTGTGTGTATATATATTTATGGTGCGTATACAAGCAAGGCTCTATGGGTAAATCTGTTATCTTTTATTAGACCTATTAAAATAGTTGGAAAAATTCTTCTTTGCAAGCTTTTGGGTAAAAACACCCTTCTTCAGGCTGAGGAAGTCTGCAGTTGTTCTGTGCTCTTCCTGTACGGGGTAGAATAGCATGGAAGCCCAAGGCCAGTATGCAAGAACGCCAGTCATGTTCCTTGGTATCAGTGTTAACTTTGGGGTTTGGAGCAGTCCCACACTTAGTCTAGAAACTTTCTCTGACATTCCCCCACCTGCACAGCTGTGACTTCCCACTAGACGCCTGGTGAGCATGGGCAGAACTAGGAGCTGTAGCTGTGAGTTGCCACTGGAGGGCTGGTGAGCCAGGATAGGCTTCTATCCTTGTCTACAGGGGAGGTGTGAGAGATCCTGGGATACTGGAGGACTTCAATTTGGGGGCACATCTGTGGGGCGTGGCCACACCTTAACAGAACAGGACCTGCATAGTGGAGATTAGAGAGAATCCTTCCCGGGAATGGCATAATTTCGAGCCGCATAACGAGTGCTTAACACCAATTTAAGGTGTTAATATACAGACAATCCAGGGGTTAAAAGATCCAGGAGCTGCTCAAAATTACTGGGTAACAAGGTCTTAATGCTGAAATCCTCACCCTGATTCAGGGCAATGTCACCATGGACTTGAGTGGGAGTTTGCTAGAATCGGGAATGCAAGAAGTGATCTGGCAGTAACACCTACGGATTCTGGCCCTTCTGTGATCCAGCCAATCGATTCTGAAAGTGGGAGTCCAACTCCCACTGGAGTTCTGTATTTGACAACAGTAGTTCAGACCCCAAAGTCCTAACCGTATTTTCCTGACAGAGGTGTGTAACTAGGCAATTCTGGACCCTGGGCTGTCAGCTGCTGCAGCCAGGGTGCTGGCAGCAGGGGTGGAGGTGACTGGGCATGTGATGCTCTGGGCACTTTAATTAAAGTAGTTCTTGGAGCCACTCTAAAGCACCCCACTGCTAGACAGGGGCGGCACCAGCCTCTTCCCGGTGGTGGGCTGAAGTGGGCTAGACAGAAAATTGTGGGGGCTGCACTATACAAAGGTTGGACATGGACCCCACAGGCTGGGCTGGGCAAGGAGCATCACACTTCTGTGGACAGGAGTGGAGCAGACTCATTTGCAAAGGGCAGGTGGTGGCTGCTCGGGAGGAGGTGGGTGCCTTGGACAGGGTGGCACATGAAGGGGTGAATATGTGGGGCTAAGGTGAATTTTGGGGTGGCTATAGTCCCCAAGCCTCCCCTGGCACTGCCCTGCGGAGCACGTCTATAAATGCTCTGTGTGCTTCAACTGGAAGCTTTGCAGGTATGAGAAATGAGTAAAATCCCCAACTCCAAGCATTCCTTTCAACTGCTTTGAAAGAGAAGGAAAAGCTTCTCCTTTGGAGCATACATCGGGTCTTAACAATGTCACTGTTACATTGGGGGAGCTCCTCGAGCAACACAAGTAAGCAAAACCACCTAATGGTCCTCAATGAACCAAGTTTAATACCGGAGGGGTTTTGCTGTGTTTACACTGCTACAAAAATCACACGGGTGTAAGGGCTGCATCACGATAATTTATATCAGTACCCTCTGATCTTGATACTAGGGCTGCGCGAAGCTTCAGGTGGCGATCCGATTTGGGGAAGTTTTGGCCTGATTCAGTGGCCAAATCTCTGAAGCTGAATCAAATCAGGAGACCAATTAAAAGGTCCAAATTTAATGATTTGGGCAGTCCCTGGTGGCTACAGCAGGGAGCTTCAGCCACATTCAGCTGGTAAATACTAGGGGTGGGCCAGGGAGGACTGGGAGACAGGGGAGGGGACCATGGGAGGACCCCCCTCCCTTCCCCCAACCCCTCTACAGCTGCCCCACCCCAGTTCCTGGCCCTTTAAAGAAAAGCCCCAGTGCTCACTGGGTGCTGCCGGGTGGGGGGGGCAGTGGGGATGGCCCCCAGTCAGCAGGAGCAGTGAGTTTGGGGTTTGGGGGGTTTGTTTTTTCTGAAAGGGCCAGAGTTGGCCCAGGTGGGGCACCTGTGGGGGGGCTGGGGGGACGAGGGGGGGTTGGGAGGCTCGTGCAGAGCCCCCCCCCATGCAGCATGGGGCAGTGTGGGGCAGTGGAGATCACCCCCCGCCTGGCAGCACCCACTGTGTCAGGGCTTTTTTGTCCAAAGAGCTAGGGCAGGTAAGGCAGCCATTGCTGGGCTGGTGCGGGGGAGGGGGGTCTGGATGATTCAGAC
Organism: Caiman crocodilus; assembly: GCA_030014935.1. Classification (NCBI taxonomy): domain Eukaryota; kingdom Metazoa; phylum Chordata; order Crocodylia; family Alligatoridae; genus Caiman; species Caiman crocodilus. Next base: position 6,329,468 of record JAGPOW010003022.1, on the reverse strand, counting down.
ATTCAGAGGTTCAGCAGCAGCCGAATCTCCAAATCGGATTCAGACGAATTGAATCGGGACAGTGATTCAAATCACCGAATCGAATCACTGTCCCCCAAATCATCCGAATCCGAAGCAAATACTAGCCGTTTCACACAGGCCTAATTGATACACCAGTTAACATTTGTCTATAACCTGAGTGTTGATGCAGCAACTCTGAACTCCAGCAAGCTTATAAGTATCTCAAGCAAGCCTGGACTGGACTTCCTCCTGCTTGCTCTCTGCCCCTGACCCTTATGTGTAAGTGGGACTCTGGTTCTTGGGTATTCTTTTCCATGGAGATAGCTTTCTCCTTCTTCTTGTTAAGTAGAATCGTAAGGCAGCACCATAGGAGAAACACAGATCTGTGTACATGCGCGCAGACGTGCATATTTCCAAGAAAACAAAAAAAAAATCTGCTGTGTGAATGTTCTAAAGAGTTCGCTGCACTGGGAACATGTTCCAAATGTCAAATGGATTATACTCCACTGCCCTTATTGTTTCATATAATTCCCATCTAATGTCACCCCTGGCAACAATAATGCAAGACTCAATATTCACTTTGATGGAGCCTCACTGCATATTGTTTTGCAATGAAGAAATGGCCGGGGGGAATAGGCTATTGTGCCCTATGTAAGGGTGACACAAAGAGGCTCAGATTAAATCCATCACAAAGATTTAGTTTGCAATCTCAGGTTTTCCAATGTCTGCACTGCTAATGCTTGGTATGCTAGTGTTTAGGTTTTAATCACGACGTTTGCCTCCATTGCAATATAATTAGAGCTCTCTGAGCTTTAAGCAAACAGATTGGAGGAGAGCAGCAAAGGCTAACGTACTAAGTAACACGATGAGGGACAAATCGTTTTAATTTTTTCCAAGCTGAACAGAGCTGTCACATCACAATATCAAGCTGAAGTGAGCAGATTATGCAGGAAGAGGAGGATGAAACGAACAGAAGAGCGGAAAGAGCAAAGTGATAGAGGGGGCGTTTCCTCGGGACTTTGACCCAAAAGTTTTCACAAAATTTATTAACTCAAATCAGCAGCCAAATCTGGAAGTTCTTACGCAATTGCTGCTTAGTTCTTACTCCAGCCGTGTTTCCTTAGGACAGCTCCTACCCAGGGTTCCTGTGCTTTTTGGACTGGAGCAGGATCTGAGCTCTACAGTCCTGAGACATCTCCAAACTTCACTTGGTAGAATGAGGGATGGGGAGGTGTTAATTTAGACTAAAGGAAAGAGAATCAAAGATCTTAGTTCTCCTTTCTGTACTGAAAACAAAGGAAAAACAAAACCTTTTTCTGACTTTGGTTAGCAATGCTTCCACGCAACTTATCCCATTCTTTAATGTGGATCAGTGAAGCAATCCTACAGTTCCTCCATCTCTTTCCCTATTTTAGAGCTCTGCCTCTTGTTTCTATCAGCGTGCAGACAGTGCTTTCCATCCCAGGTATACCTCTGCGCTCATCCCTTTCATGGGCTGTCCTGTCACTTAGTTTCTCCCTTGTTTAAAACAGAAAGACTTCTCCACTTTCAGATCACCTGCCAGTAGCTCTAAAAGGCTGCTCTGGCAACTGGGAATTGCCAGGTCATAGAGACCCCCTGACCATGCCCCCATTTCTGGACGGACACACACTGTATTCGCACAGGATAATAATCTTTAGCACTTTAATAATGCTTGCAGTATTAAGGTATTTCAAGACTACCTTCACAGGGCTGGGAATTGGATTATTCAGTGGTAATTTGCCTGAGGGAACCAGGACTACATGCTTGCATAAAGTTGGTGCACATAGAGGGGCTGCTGTCAGCCGACTTCTTTTTATTGCAATAATGGATGTCATTAGCAAAGAAGCTAGCAGACCTGGATTGTTAAATATAATGATTGCAAATGAACTTGTGGTATAAGGAGAGCCTTTAGAAGCAAAAGAATACCTTACAGAATGCCATGTGCTAGGGAATAAAAGTCATAAAATAAATACTGCAAAGGCAGAATTCACGGTCTATGGAAATAGTCAGAGATGTAATAGATGAATATAGGCAGAACGTTACAGAGACTCATTGTGATAAGTGACTAGCCCCCATCATGAATAAAGCAATGCTACTAGAGAAGGAAAAAGAAAAGCATTGCAGAGACTTATTGGAGCTGATGCAAAACAGAAAATTGCCATCCACTTTGAAGCACTGGACTAGCAGGATGGTGACAAGACCTACACTACACCTAGACCATGAATACTAGGGGTTAACAAAAGAAGATGAAACATTTAGCATGCTAAGATGCTTCATGGGTGAACAAGATACAATAGGAAAAAGGATGGGGAAGTAAGAACAATTTCACAAATAACAGCTATTGGCAGAGATTTATGAAGAACGTGTTTACAATGGAATAGACACATGGGGGGCAGAGAGAGAAGAAGGTCATATTTCTAAGAAATTGTTGAATATGGGAGTATCAGTTGATAGACCAAGAGGAAGCTCCAAGAGAAGATACACTGATCAAAAAGGAAGATATGAGGCTATGATCAATGATTGAATAGCATGGAGAAAGTAGATTTAACTGCCAGTCAACCCTGTATAAGGATAATGCTGAAGAAGAAGAGATTCTCGCTTAATTGCCCCTTGAGGCATCTAACTGCAACATTTATAACCTCAATATCCCTTTTCAGCTGCCACTTGGCCATGCAGTCAAACTGTCAGGATGAGTCGAGCTGCACTCCCATGTCTTTGCCTTATCCCCCTTGGGAATCAAAAATGTGTCCCAAAACTCGTGTCGTGGGTGCTTATGCAACTGTCTCTCTCTTGGGGTACGGGGTGGGGGGCAGGGAAACTACTGCAGACCTGGCTGCTAGGCTTCTGCGTTACCAATCCATCATGATTCACTAAAGGACCAGCTCAATATGCAGTAGCTAGCAAGGATAACAAGTTAATAAGGAAGGATTAACACCTACAAAACCACAAACTAAGGAGAGGAAAAAATCAATACAGAGCCAGGAACTGCTTCTGCCCCAAGACAGAGACAGTCAGTTGCACAAGCACCCATGTCACGAGTTTTGCCTGTCAGCAGTTAGGGGTGCAGGATCCCAGGACCCCCCTGCATTGATCTCCTTGACAGCTGGCGGGCTTCATGGCCACAGCAGGGCCTAGCAGCCAGGCCTGCAGTAGTTTTTCCCACCACCACTTGTGCCACAAGACAGACACATTTGCGCAAGCACCCAGGTCACAAGTGGGGGGAAGAAAACATTCTAAAGCAATTAAAGTTGAGAAAAAATATTAGCAATTATCATCAGCAGTTCACCTCCTGTAGTATCTCATTAAGACCAATTCTGCCACCCTTCTAAATTGATGGCAGCGTGAAAGGTGTGTGTAGGAGGGGACGGACTATTCAGTCCAGAATATTTATACTCCTGCAGTTTGGCCTTTCTAATCTGCCCTGCTGTCTAAACTGATTGCACAAAGTTTGTCTTATTCCAAGAGCCATCACACTTGACATGGCCATAATGTTTCCCTTTTTATCTCTCCCTTAAATTATAGGACTTTCACTGAGCTCTATGATTTGTGCCATTGCTATTACAGGCATCAATCATACCTTGCTGTTTTCTTGTGAGCTCTCACGTCTCACTGTTTCACATCTTCAGTGATCTCCACCTTGCATAGAATTTGTGAAGGTTAAAAACAACATAATTCCTGGAGGAAAACAAGGAGAGAACAATGGAGGCCAGATTATATTCTACCTATTAGGCACTTAAGTAGATTTAGGTGACTAAGAGTAATGTATGATTCTACGTTGCTCAAGTCCCTGAAAAACTGTTAATACGAGTGGGTGGGTCCTCTGACTCCTTGTTCCTTTTCTTCCATTCAATCTTAGAAGTCAGATGATGTCATGTTACAACAGTAGTTGCATTAATGGGTTTTCAGGGCAGAACAGAAACACATGTCTGTGCATCAGTTCACTTAGATATCTAATAGGTAGAATCTGTCTGAAAGCAACATTTGTCCTTAATTATCAATTTATTGTCATCTTTCCAGCATGAGTCATTGCACTAGGATCGGTTTTGTCTCCTTTTTCTGCCGCTAACCTGCTGGGTGAAGCCAAGTATGTTATATCTACAAATTCAGATCTTTTTTTTTCCCCTCCATCCACTTCTCCAAAGAAACAATTTAGATCTTACAAGTCAAGAAGTGTGTTACAATGCATAAACATGGCATTGAATTTAAATTCCACAGCACCTCATGGATTCAGAGTCCCGTGTTTCAGAATGGCAGCAGAGGCATGTTAATGCAAGTCATTCAGTGAGCTTTAGTTAAAGTGCCCCAGCTGCCATTTTGAAGTGTGGGACATTGCAGCGTGCTGGAGCATTCTAATTAGAACGCTCCAGCAGGCTCGGAACACATCGGAGCACATGTATAGGCATCAAACTGGTGTAATTTAAACCAAGGTGTCAATGAGTTTAGATGGTTATCATTTTCAGTGCCTATCAATCTTTCTTTTTGAAGGACTCATGGTCTTATAATAAAGGAAATTTCTACTTTTCATAGGGCAGTCTTGATGCCCCCACCATGAGATCTTAATGCACCAAAAGCAATTGATGTTCTGCTTATGCCTTGCATGCCCCAGATCTTCTTCAATTCTTGCCATAACTGATTACCTTTTCCTGCATTTTTCAATTGAAAATTTTATTTTTTATTACAGTTGTGTGCAATCTCACCGCCTGTTTTGTTTCGACACTGTTTCAACTCTTTTTAAGGTCAAAACAGAAAAATAAAAATGAAACAAAAGACTACAAAACAACCTTGAAACAAAACAAGGCTAGCTGAAACATTTTGAAAGTTGAAACATTTTGGTCACAGCACTGGGAATGGGAAGTCAGTCCAGCTGGACTGACTTCCCATCCCTGGCACTAGATCCAGGCAGGGCTGGGTAGTCAGCCCAGTTGGGCTGACTTCCCATTCCCAGTGCTAGATTGGGCAGTGGACTAGAAGTGAGCCCAGTTGGGCTAACTTCCTGTCCCTCACCCAATCTAGTGCCAAGGATGCGATGTCAGCCCAGCTGAACCGACTTCCCATCCCTGGGGCTAGGATTCAGTTTGGGAAAGAAAGTCAGCCCAGTTGGTCTGAGTTCCCATCCCCCATACTAAATCGGGCTGGGGTGGGAAGTCAGCCCATCCTCGGCCCAATCCAGCATGGAGGGTAGGAAGTCAGCCAGCATGACCATTGGCGCTAGAGAAAGGAACTCAGGCCAGCTGGGCTGAATTCCCAACCCTAGACCCACCATTGGGTTAGGGAAACTCAGCCCAGCTCAGCCAGTTTCCCCAGCCCAATGGTGGGGATGCTAGGGTGAAATGTCAAAACAGCCCCAAAACAGCCTCGCTGTTTCAATGAAGTGAAACAGTGAGACTGTTTGGACTTGAAATGAAATTCAATACAAAATACTGTTCTGTCCAGACCTCAAAACTGAAGTTGGAATGAAACAGTGCTCTATTATTTATCATTATTTTTGCTCTCATCAACAATTGCTCTGCCTCTCTCTAGCACTATTCACACAAGCATCTCATAACACTGTAAAATATGCATTAAACTAGTGCCTCATTCTCACCTTTTCATAAAGCTGATGAGTTTTGTTATCTCCATGTTACAAACTTAAACTGAGGCATAGAATCACAGGAAATAGCACTGGAAGGGACTTCAGGAGGTCATTTAATCCAAATCCCCTAATCAAGCCAAGATTGTCAATGTGTAAACTAGCCCAGACAACTGTTTGTCTGACTTGCACTTAGAAACTTTCAGTGATGGAGATTTCACAGCCTCTCTAGGTCATCTGTTCCAGTGTTTAACCACCCTCAGAGCTATTAAGTTCTTCCTAATAGCTAGCCTAAATCTCCCCTGTTGCATTTTTACCTCATTATTACTTGCCCTGGCTCCTGTGGACACAAAGAGCAATTAACTGGCATCCACTTTATAGCAATCCTTTTTGTATTTGAAAATGTATTAAATCCCTTCTCAGTCTTCTGTTCTTCAGACTAAATAATTCTATTTTTTCCCAATCTTTCCTCTTATGTTATTTCCTAGACCTTTAATAATTCTTGTTGCTCTCTTCTGTGCTCTTTCTGGTGGGTCCACATCTTTCTTGAAGTGAGGTACCCAAAACTGAATACACTACCCCACAGGGAGGCTCACCAGCTGAAGCATTGCTTCCTATGGCTTGAGACGGGTAGTTAGCTGTGTTAGTCTAAAATCAGGCAGACCACAGGGCAGGATGAACCTTAGAAACTAACTTGTTCAGAAAGGTATCAACATTCAATGAAGTTGGCTGTTGCCTATGAAAACGTATGCCTTTCATGTGTTATTGTCTTAGATGCCACCCTGACCTGGCTCCCTCCAACAATTTGCATGCAATATTCCTGTTAATACACCACAGTATGCTTTTAGCCTTTTTTTTTCTGTAACAATAGCACACTGTTGATCCATATTCAGCTCATAATTCACTATAACCCTGGGTCCTTTTCTGTAGTAATGCAGCTTAGTCAATCACCTCCATTTTTTATTTGCTCATATAATTGTTCCTTCCTAAGTATAACACATTACACTTGTTCTTATTGAACTGCATCCTATCCACTTCAGAGCATTTTACCAATTTATCTTCAAGGTTATTTTGAATCTTTATTCGGTTTTCAAAACCACCTCATATGAACCACCTTAGGTCTTCCACTAATTTATGACATATATACCCAATTCCATCATCATGGCCACTCATGAAAATATTGAACAGCAGTGGACCCAGGACAAACCTCTGGGGAACCCCATTTGATACCTCCTCTGATTTTGATATTCATTACTACTCTTTGAGCCTGATTTTCCAACCAGTTATGCACCTACCTGGTAGTTGCCTCATCTCGTCTATATTTTCTAATCTGTGAAAACATTGTGAGAGTGTCAAAAAAGCTCGCTTGAGTCAATCGCATGTGAAGCTTGCCCCCATTTATAAAGCCTCTTATCTGGTAACAAGGAAAAATCAAGTTTGTTGGGCACAACTTGATCTTAACAAATCTACATTGGCTGCTTATTATCTTCTAGTCCTTACATATTGATTGTGTTCTCTAGTATCTTTCAAGGTATCAAGATAATTCACGGGTATCCCATGTGAACGTTAGTCCTATTATAGGTAAATTAGCCTCAGTGGAGCTATTCAATATAGTGGGTTACATGTGTATGTCTGCAAAGAGCAAGCAAACATCAAGACCCCAGTTTAAAAGGTTTTAGGTACCTGACTCCCAAAGAAATGTTATCCCCTCGAGGAACAGCATTTGAATTCCCATTTGTAGCCAATAGCACCTAAACCTCTACCAGTAGCTGTGAATAGCTGCAATGGTATATCATTTTAAAATGGTGAGGGATTATAATATTCAGAGTAAATATCAGCTGAACTGATGTAACTGTGTTGGTGGGACTGAAGCACTGTAAATTTATATCCCTTTCAATCCACATATGAAGCTATAACAGTTTAGCTTTCCTTACGCAAGTACTTGAGTGGGCAGATAGGCTGGAAACAGATGCCTCATTTGACACAGTCCTGGCCGATCCGAGTCAAAACCTGAGACAAAACAGGAGCGGCACAGCACTTTACACAAGTAGCCCTTCCAAGCTGCATTGCTGATCCTCTGGCTGTAGGTGGCCTGGAAGAGCACACAGTCTAACAGACTTGTCCTCAGAGTGAACTGCAATTAAGTTAAATGAGCTGCAATTAACTTACAGACACATACAACAATATCCCTGGAAAAAACGTTATCATCTTTTATGAAACAGGTACTTGAGAAGCAGGGTAAGGTGAGTGAATGTCTTTAGGATCCCTGAACAAAAGGCTTTCTCCCAGGAGAAGCGCAATGTCTGTTTATAGTCACAAGGATTCAGCATGGGCTGCAGAAAACTGATATAATTTAAAACTAGAATTATTTTTTTTTTAATTTCTCCAGACCCTCCCTTTTGTTCATTTGAAAAACTCCTCCTTTAGGATCATTCCCAACATATAATGTATCTCATGTCCATGACTCAGAGCCAGAACCAGAATTCATGTCCTTCCTGTCTCCTTTTGCCTGCCAGCCCCAGTGAAACACTTCTGAGGACCAACCACCTGCAATCTGTTTTGATGCTGCTGATATTTCTCATTCTATTTGCTACTGCCTGAGGGTATACACCAATCTGTTAACATGCATATAAATATTATACTTGTTAATCCCTTGGTGGAAAATAATATCAACAGAACTTATTACCATTTCCTGTGTGGCTGGCTGAGTAATGCGAACCAGCTGATGTTTGTATTTTAAAAAATGAAAATGCCAATAAAAAAGTAATTTAAAAAAAAATCACCTCTTGAAAAATCACCTCTTATTTTCTATTGCAAATGGAGAAACAGCAGAGGCATGTTGCATCTGCATGTTAAAATTCAGCAAAGACAAATTGTCTTCATTACAGCAGTCACAACAATTGCAACCTATTTCAGCAAATCGCTCCTATTCAGCAAAGCGCTTAGGTAGGTGCCTAACTTTAAGTATATATTTAAATCCCTCAATGGCAGTACTTATGTACATTGGAGCCATAGAATTGATCCTGTAAACACCACTGCTGTGGGTAGGTTTTCCCCCGAGTGCACGTCTATACCTGGCGCTACGTTGTTGTAGCAATGCTCTACAGCGATGTAGTGTCGAAAAGGAAATACTATACCACAGTGCATAACAAGGTTGCCATAGTGACACATGTAGATGCAAACTGAGACAAGGAAAGCCAATGGTGACCTTTGTGACATTAAGCAGTGTGGATCAAGTCCTTATTTATAAATGATTCCTTTTTGTTCCATGGAGTCACGGTGACTTACAACAGCTGAGGGTCTGTTCCTAGGGATAGTACAAGTCCATGGCCATACCCTCCTCCCTCTCTGTCACAAGGCCAAAAAATACTTCACTGAAGACCACAAGATAGGATTTAAGTGGTACATTAGGCCATGTGTAGATGAAATGAGAGGCACGTGTACACGACACTTTAAAGGGGGCTAAATACTTTTGCACTGCTTTAATAGTGTTTGCACACCTCGGTGGCATATTGCGCATTAATTCCAGTCACTGTAGGAAGTTCAGTGGCATAATGCACCTTAAATGACCCTGCCTGCCTGAGCTGTGCGGGGGCCCAGTGTTTCCTTCTTTGGCTGTGGTGCGCCTCTGGACTGCCAGAGTCAGGTGCCCACAGGTGGGGGCTGCTTGGGGCAGGGGGGGCACCACTGCCATGGAGGAAAGCACCAGCCCCCTCCCCACAGCCCAGGAACCGCTCTACCCACTGGCACCTCACCCTCCTCTCCCCGCCACAAAAGAGGTAGGTAAGTCAGCAGGGTGTGTGCACAACATGGGGGTTTAAACAGCTCTATATTGAAGTGGTGTTTTTTAAAACCCACGGCTTCAATTTAGGGGCCCCATTTCAGCTGCACGTGCCCTTAGTTGCTATAGTGGGCCGACAGTCATTTTTACCAATACACTATGTGTGAATTGGGGCAGCCAGAGCTAAAAACACAAACAGCTACAACTTGGGCTAAAACCACCTGACCTGAACTGCTGCAGACTCAGACACTGGTCATAGCAAGGACCCTACAGCACACTCACCAGACCTCTGCGTAGCAATGAATTTCACCTTTTACCCAAAAGTGAATATTTAAGCCCAGCAGTCTGTCCTGCCTAGAGCAAGCGGGCTGGGCCCAATGATCTCACAAGGCCCCTTCCAGCCCCCAACTTCTGTGAATCTGTAAAACCACACGCTAGTTTCCATTCCAGTCTCCCATTTTCACACATTCATAGCTTTCCACACGTTTCACCACTTGGTCTGCAACTGCATCTAGGCAATCCTTTCCAGAATTGGTTTCCTTGTTCGTGAGTTTGTTCCGAGTTTTCTTTAAGTGTATTTAAGCAAAATCCTCTCAGCTTCTCCTCCTCCTTCTGCCCCCTCGCCCCCACTTTTTGTCATAAGGGTGGAAACTAGCTCCCATGGGGTGCACCTACATGTCCGATTAATGCAACTCTATAAACTCTGGAACTCTTTGAACTGGAGTCAGCTGCTCCAAGTCAACTGCTTTGAGCCAAGACAGAGTAGCCCCAAGCTGGCATCAGGCTTAGGGCCTCAGCCCTGGGTTCAGGAGGCAACATGGTAGTAGAAGGCAGTGCAAGGGCTGGCAGAAACTGGGGGTGCAGAACCAGCAGAGCATGTGGGTAGGTAGTAGGCAGGAGTCTGGCACCTACCTGGTCACCAATGACACATGCATTACAGCACAGTAAATGAGTCTGCTGTAAGATAGTACTATCCCTGACAGCAGGGCTGTCCTTAGGGGGTTGAATCGGGGCAACCAGCCTGGGCCCCACGCTTTGGGGGTTCCCATGGAGCTGGGTGGAGCAGCCGCAGTGACTCCATGCTGCCACTGCCAGCTTCACATCTGGCTGCTCACTCCCCCACCCACTACTGACACTGACACTGCAGACAGGTGGTGGCGGCAACTTCTTGCGGTCCGGGGCACATGGGATCAGAGTAAAGGTGGGGCCCTAGATGGGCTGATTTGCCCCGGGCCCTGCACTCTGCTTGGGTCAGCTCTGCCCGACACTACTACCTTACAGAGGAGGTCACTAAGTTCCTGAGCCCTAATACTGGCACACGTGTAAGCTGTGATGCTTTACTGCAGATCTAATTAGTCAACTGCAGTAAAGTGCACATGTAGACGAAACCATGGCTACCAGATAATGCCTAACGGTGGAATTAATTAATTATAATTAATTATTAATAATCAATCTAAAACATGGTAGGGAATTTTTTTTTTCCCCTAAAAGAAAAAACACCATTTGTGTAGAAAGCTCATGGACTACAATAAAAAACAGACTTTCGGTTGCTCAGTAATCCTAGACTGAATATTATCCATTTACATTTATGTGAAAATTGCCTTCTCAGATGATAACCTGGGATAAAGATGATTTCCGGAGCTAAAAGCAAGAACTGTCATGGCTTTGCACCAGCTTCACCCTTTAAAAAAACCCATCTTTTTATCCCATGTCAATGAAACGTTGGGGGAGAAAATTCCACATTTGGCAAGAAAGTAAAATAAAAAAGCAAACCAGGGTTGTTGGGGTTTTTTTTTTTTATTTTGGGCAGGTTTTTTTGCTTTGGTTTTTGGTTTTTAAAATAGCTGTGTTAGAAGCTGATCAGTGGTACACAAGACTGAAAGGAGTTCTGAGAGAGAGGGCCAGACACTGCAGAGAAACATTCAGAATAAATATACTTTATCACACATCTGCAATCTATCATATGGCTGTCACCTCAATATGTGCTATAAAGAATATATAGCTGCATATGGAAATGATAGATCCTATCACATGGAAATGATGGATTTCATAGATAGATCTATGTGTGATTTTATTTTCAGGAGTTAATAAGAAAAATTTTATTTCTCTGCAAAAGCACTTTTCTGTTTTCCAACCAGATTTAAGCCTAGATGGTAAACTCAGTGGGAACATGCGCCTCCCTGGGGGCATATAGAAGCTGCACATATTTGTGCCACTGCTAATTGTCCCTGGGCATGCCCCTATTTGCTGTGCCAAAAATTGCCCCTGGTGCACTAGGAGAGGCTGGGGACAGCACCTGAGCTGCCCCATTAGCCTTACCTGGGGTCCTGGGGGCCTTCTAGGGCTACAGCAGTGGTGATCCAGGTGCACATAGCTTGATTGGCAGCCAAAGCATGGGCCAGCCAGGCTCTGGTTGTGGGTGGCACAGGTGAGACTTTAAGGTGATACTAACTGCACATTCCTGCTCATGGAGATGCAACCACTCAGTCCTTTCCTGACAAAAAATTAAGAATTTTTTTACAGATTGAGATTTCAGGGGAAACATTTTTTTTTTCTCCCAGCTCTGTTATTGCTCAGGAATAATATAAAATCTGTGTGCAGTAAGTACATATAGAAAGGAACTTTTTGGTTGTATCTGACTCAGATGTCGTGATTTTGGAAGGAGTAATAATTTGGAAGCAATAGTCACTTAGAAGTAAAGAATGATCTTGCAGGGAAAGGCCGTTTTCCTGCACCAAAACCATACCAGCAAGGGACATGGAATATGAATTTATATGTATTTACATGTTATTTTGAAATATCAACATGTCTTTCCTCTCATTGCCTCTGGGGTACGGCAGGAAAATTAACATCCACAACAAAAAGCAATTGTTATTGTGCTCCAATATACACAGGCAAGGTTGAATGAATATTTAAATATTTATAAATATTTAAAGGTGGAAACAAAAATAAAAATAAACAATTGTACCTACTCTCCTAATCTGATGAAGAAATTGGGTTTTATTTTTAAAATACTATTTGTTAGCATGGTATTAAAAAGAGGGGACCCAGAATTTCCTACTAAGCATTTTCTCCAGTGGAGAGAAGTACCTTACTATCAGTCTTTTCCTCTTGGCACTTTGTATTTCACAGCAAGCTTTCCTAAAACCAGCCTGGTTTCTTTAAAAAAAACTGGAGCAAGCAGGGATGCTCAGTGGAGGGCTTCTCTCAGATCTGTGCACCGTAGGGACGTGCTGCATTTATTTGCCTCATCAAATGGCAATTCTTTTGTGCTTTCAGAAAAGACTGTCCTGTTGTATATTTTGCAGCCTGTTTGATGTTTCCTACCTGGAAGTTAGGAGGGCAAGTATGTAAAAGAAATCTTGTGCCCCGTATAAATAACCAGCTTCTGTGGGTTTTGCGATGCTAATACAGAAGGCGTAAAAGGAGACCTCGATTGCAGCTGAAGGAAAGTTTTCTTGATATATTGGATATAGGATATCGTGCAGCCATGTGTAGGCCATAGCACAACTATGCAGAGCCTGGATTTGACAGCATGACAAGGTCCTGCTGTGTTAGTTTCCTGCAGTCAAATTTGATACCATTGCCCTGTTGCTGGGCTTCTCTAACCTCCTGTCTAAGGACTGGGTTATGGCCTGGTGCAAAGGTGTGTTGGTGTTAGCATATGATGTGGCTGCAGAACCATATTTGAGCTAATTGGCAAGGGATGGAATTAATAATCATCTAAACCAGGGGCAGGCAATTATTTTGGGCAGAGGGCTGCTTACTGAGTTTTGGGGAGCTGTCAAAGGCCGCATGGGTAGCCCCATCCCTTAACAGTTGCCCCACCCCACAGTTGCCATATTGGAATTGGAATTCCTGCCCCCGGCCCCTTACCTTTGCCACCAGAAATCCCTCCTCTTGCCCTAGAAGTACTGTTTTTGGGAGGAAGGGTGCTGCAGTCTTAAAACTAGAAAAACCCCAAATCATATTTAAAAAAATCTACTATAACTTATTTTAATTGTTTTTAAAAATATTTTTGTACTGATTTATGTGTTTACAAAGTGTATCTAGAGGTGACTGCATTATAGCTCAAAAAACAGTCCTACCATATGTTGTGGGTGGGTGGTAAAGGGGTGTATGTGGCAGGGTGTGGTTGGGGAGTGGGTGTGTGGTGGGGTGTGGGTATGGTGGGTAGGCTGGGAGAGAAAGAGAGAGACAGCCCCAGGCTGCTGGCTCCATTTGCCTGTTGCTTCCTGCTGCCACAGCCCCCACTGCTCCCTGCACCACTGCTGCAGCACCTGCCACTCCCCATGCCATTGCTGTGGCTCCTGCCACTCTCCACTGTCACAGCTGTGGTCCCCTGCTGCTCCCCGTGCCACTTCCCACAGCCTTTGCTGCTCCCTGCAGTCCCCCCCACTGTCACTTGCCTCCACCGCTCCCCCTCCACCATTCACCCTCCACCACCTTCTGCTTCCCACTCTGGCTCCAGGCCTGCCTGGCAAGCCCCATGAGGCTCTCAGCTGCTGGGATGATCACAGTGGTTTGCCCTTTTTTCTCTGTCCAATCTTATCTTGCTTTCCACTTGGATGGAGGGAGGAGGGGAACAGCTCCAGGGTCTTAATGTCAGAAGCCACAGAGGCTTCTGGTTGGAGGCTGGGAGTAAGAGGGAGAGTGCAGGGCTGGAGGAAGGGAGGAGCTGGGCTGGCCTTGCTGCTCAGCTGCTGAGTTCTGCCTTAGGCTCCCCCTGGGACCTACTGCCACTGGCTGCCTGTCATCTTTGACAGGCAGCCAGAGACAGATAAAATTAATTTTCTAATTTTTTTAGGAGCCCCACAAGCCAGATTGAATGGCCTGGCAAGCTGGATCCAACCCATGGGCCATATTTTGCCTGCCCCAGATCACTGACCCTCATAGGGAACTTATTGAAGGAGGGTTAGTTTTTCATGCAATTGGCCATTTAAAAAATTATCTGCAGCTGTGCATATGCGTTATGACACAACTCTAGAACACTTTCAGGGGCCAGATCATGCAAAAAATGTTAATTGTGTCTGTGCCCATAACATCCCATTGAAAAGATGCAAGTTTCACCCCATAAGAGCCTTATAACAAATGAAACGCTTGATTGTATACCTTTGGGTCCAAAAGTATTTAGCCTACTGATGTCAGTGGCATGCAGTGTGGGAACAAGGAATAATTGTGCGAAAAAGAATGAGTATGATTCTGTCTTCCTCTTAAAACTGCTACACGCCAAGCCCTAAAACATGGCAATGAAGATGCTCTAGCTCCCCCCATTCTCCCGGCCCTGGCCCAACTCCTGATATCTAGGGAGATGGATCTCTCACAAGCAGCAGTGGCAGGTGCTTCTGGAGTAGTCTCACTGGCTCAGTTCCAGGTCTGGAGTCTATGAAACAGCAATTGGTTGGCAGGCCTGATTTTTCAGCACCAGCCCAGATTGCTGCCTGGAGCCAGCGCAGACTAACCCAAAGGTTCTCAGGATCTGACTCTCCCCATGCATGTTTGAATCCCATGATAGTGTGCACAGGACCTACTGCACCATTCAAGAAAGTCACTGAAAGAGCCAGTGACCGATAAATATTCAGGCCCTTCCTCTGCTTGACTATTCCTTATTATGCAACACTACTGCCCACAAGACAGGCAGAAGTAGAAAAGTTTCCTTCAGTTGCTGCAATAAAAAACTTCTCTGGCAGGCACACATCTCTAGCATGCCATGAATAAAACAATTAAAAATGATAAAGGGTCTATCTGCTGCTCCAAACACTCTGGTTGAGTGAATAGATAAGCCCCCCTTTCATTCAAAGTCATTAACGGCTCAGTAATTTCAATGCTGTTTCCCATTGAAATGTATGAATTTTTAATCCTTTAATTGCATGTTATCCTAAACACCCTATGTGCTTTCTTCTTATTTATCTACCTGCTTTTGTTGTAACAGGTAAATGCTTTTTTGAACTTGCTTTTGTCAGAGAAAAGCTCATTGTTATCTCTCTCTCCCCAGTGAGACAATAGGGCTGTTGGCCTTCACTGGTGAATGGCTGAGGTGGGGGTCTCAAGTGACTTCTCTATTCGGAAGCAGCCTTTGGATGCGGCCAGCTGAGATTCTGGGATCAGTGTGGAGGCCTGTGAGAAAAGCAGGGTTTTTCTTCCTTGTGTCTGAAATGGCTTTCATGATAACAGAAAAATTAATTACTGGAGAGATTACTGAAAGAAATATTCTGCAGATATGGCGCCTGTGTTCATTTGAGACATCTGTTTGGTTTTATTTCTGAAGCAACCCCTGTGTTCTGTTGTGAATGGCTGTTAATACTGGGCTTTGTTGCAGTAAACATGCATTTATTTCCAGCCGCAGGAGCATTTGTGTAGCTTCATCCATCCTAAGTTGAGTTGCCGGTGCAGGTCTGAAAAGAAAGGTTTCATGTGGAGATCTAGATAAAACTTCCTCCAAGATCAGTCCTGTTTGCATTCAGTGCTTTACTTTGGATCATCTGGTTACGTACTAGGAATAATTTGGAATTAATAATAAAGCAGAGCAGAGAAAGTCACTCCTAACACATCTCTTCTGTGACAAATTGAGTCTGTTTCTCCACTCATAAGGGATCCACAAGGAGGCTGATTCTGCATGCGTATTTGCTATTGAAATGTATTGAATACATTGCCGCTTTTGAATGTCCTTTTTTTTTTTTTACAGAGCAACAGTAAATATTCAGTTCAAAATTCCAGTTGAGTCACAGACTTGAAGAGCCTGGTGCTCCATTCCTCTTTATCTTGTGAAGCCATTTGTACTAGTAGAAAGCGGGTGTAATTGTCTATCAAATGGGGAAAGTGATAATATTCAGCAACTTTACTCTCATTCTGCACTTCTGTTGACGTCTGCTCAGTAGGTGCAGCTATATGAGACACTACTCATCCTACATGGGCACGAATGGGCATTTACTCTCATTCTGCACTGGCACGAATGTGACGCTAATGCTACTTTCAATGAGGCTGAACGCAGAGCAGAGGGTGGAGGGGCTGAATGTGGAGTGGCGGCAGCACAGGGTGGTGGGTGGCAGTGCTGCCCACCACGTGCAAGCTTCCCCCACCCTCACTTAGTCCCTGCCCATCCCCTCTCTCTCCCCGTGACCCTTGATGGGCAGTTCACTAGTCTTATCATAAGATATCAGTATTATCTAATACAATTTCAGCATGCTATGGGCCAAGGAGTTCCACTTTATAACTCCACTGCTGGAGGAAATTGCTCTTTCCCACAAACCACATGAGCCCAGGTTGATAAGTCAATAACTTGATCCAAGTCACATAGCACTGTAGCTGTACCGTCACTGCCTAGATATTTGCTTCTTCCATGAATTAAAAATCTTTCTTATGAATACTTGTATATGAGATTTTATGTTTAACTATTTCTTCCACTCGATCCAAATCTGATCTATTTCCAAGCATTTGAAATGGTCAATGGCAGTAGCGGGAGGGGGGTTTAATGTGAAAATGAGAGGCTACTTTCCCCTGTTGTTCATTCCTGAGCATGCCAATTTATGGTACTCACTGTTACTGGAGGAGACTCAATACCGTAAAAGAAGGTTTTTGTGCTATTTCTGATCTGACCGAAGCTAAGACCATATCCAAAATTACAAAAGAGAAATTCTTCCCAGAAATTCTGCAGACTGAACCAGTCTTCTAAGAAGAGTTCGGACAAGTATTCCATGCTCCAAAGCTCTGAGGTTCAGGCATCACAAATTTTAATTTTAATTTAATTTTAATCTTTATGAATGCAGCCCATCTCAGCCAAATTCTTTTGTCGTGAAAAATTCAAAACTTAAACTGGTGACCAGAGGGCCAGGATTTCTTCCAATATCTGATTATCCATTTGCGTTTTCACATTTGCGAGGACTCCTCCCCTGGCCTGCACATCAACAGCGGAGTCCTATCTTTGTGGGCATAGATGTTCATGGTTAATGGAGGTACGGTATGATCTGGGGCCACTGTATACAAAGCTTTGGGTAGGACTGAGCTCAGCACTTATACAGTATTTATATTTTGTAGTCACTTACACATTTCTGGAGGGACTGATGTTAAAATACCTGAATCAAACCAAAGCAGAATCAGAAACTCAGATTATAGTATCAATGTAGTATTAGCATACTGAAGGGCAAGGTTGTGACTCTGGCCATGTCTCCATGCACAGTACTTAGGGTTTGTAAGAAGCCCTTTACTCCCTTGGGCAAGCTACCCACTTGGGTTATTAGGCTTACTTGAGCATATGGAGAGGATAAATGGGCAGGAAAGAAGAAGAAGAAAGGGTAGAACGCCACATCTCCTTTTTCAATCATACTAGCCAGCACAACTGAACGGGTACCTTAGGGAAAACAGGATAAGACTGGTACAGAGTTTGAACCAAGGGGAATGTAGCGTCAATCTTAAATAGAGAGCGGTAGTTAGCTGCATTAGCTGCCATCTCTGCCCAAGTTGCCAAAATCTCTAGTTATGTCTTTGGGTGCAGAATTAAATGAGCTCCATGTGTACAACTTATGCAATTCGTAATTATTATTAACATCATGTATTATTTGTACCTAGGATCCCCAGTCATTGAAAAGGACCCAATTTTACATTTAAAAACCAGTCAGCAGGTAAAATACACGAAGGCCGCATCTACGTGAGACACTGACTGTGCAGTCGTTACTGCTCAGTCATTTAGGATTTGTATAAACAAGTACTGACTGAGCAGTACCCTGAGTTACTGCGCAGTACTGCTGATTCACACCTTTTTTGTGACACTACTGCGCAGTAGCATTGCATCACAGGTTTTGCCAAGTGACGCTACCGTGCAATGGTATCAGGCTACTGCACAGTCAGCATCTCATGTAGACACGGCCAAAAAACCCTAAAAGCAGGGCCTCAAATCTAGGATCCAGCCTGCATCCTAGGCATGTGTTGTAGGAGTGCAGTGCTGTGCTCCTTTTCTTTTGCCCATAGAGTCTTAATTCTGATTCACAAAGTTAAACAGCTTCACTAGGAAGGTGTGAGGGTCGTCCTTCCCCACGCCCCACCAACACATGCATTTGAGAAACAGAAGTGGTAGTGAATTCCCTCAAGAGGCAGAGGAAGTTGAATCTGGGGTTTCCTGCAACTTGGGTGACACCCAAGGGGACAGTATTGCCTCCTCCTCCAGCTGTGTTTTAAAAGAAAAGAGTCGCACCCTTCCTGGGTTTTTAAGAGAAAGAGCTTGGGCCCTTTGGAGAGGGTTTTGAGGGGTGAATCCCAAAATGAGAAAGGTACCTAAGCCTAGAGGACACAGGTTCATTCTCAACATTTTCTACTGGCTGGCTTCGATGGCTCCCTGCCTAGTATGTCGGGTGTTGTAGATGCACTTCTGAAGCACTAAACTCTCCCCAGGCTTTGTGTAGGAAGCCACTGTATAGACACCTAGTCAGGGCCCTGCAATCCTCTATGAGGGCCTGGTGCCAAACCCCCTTGTGAATCAGAGCCATCTCTGTGAGCAGGAGCAGAAGCTATCTCTTAACAAGGCATTTGTACAGCTCATGGCACAATGGACACTAAGGTTCAACCGAGCTACATATAACCAATGACCAATACTAACCGCAACACTTAATCCCTGAGCAGACCTTTCATTGGCCCTTTGTACAACGGTGAATTTTACCTTATTCCTCCACCCAGCCTCCATAGATTCAGTGAGAGCGGATGAAGTGGGAATTGGCCCTGAGATTTCCTTCTTTTTACATATATATTGGTAGTAACTTGTAATCTGCTCTGTGATTTGAAATTTCACATGCAATAAAGAAAATGTTTTCTTAAGCAAGCTGTTTGCAAGTCAAGAGCAGATGGATGCTTCACCCTGGCTAATAGCCAGCATGACATGGCTGAGCAGGTACAAGGATATTAATGTCTTTGTATTAGGATGCATAGTAAATATGATTTCAGCAATATCGTAGGGACCAATTGGCTATTAAGCTAGAGGCTAAATTTGTTTTTTTATGTTGCAATAAATCTTACTCTTCTATGAAGCCTAGGCAAATATTAAATCAAGCCACTTTTTTTCCACCCCTAGTTATTGATTGGGGGTATTATATATCAACTAACCACAAGGAGAGCATGCTATAACTTTGATTGATTACTTAGATATTTCTGGCACTAATTTTGTGACAAGTGCATGCTTTGCTACCCATCCTTGTCTGTGCTTTATGTCAGTGGCCTTCTCCCCCATCTGATTCAGAGATGAAAAGATAGGAACAGCTTGATGGATGAGGTCTTTCTAGGTGACCTTCTGCCTAGGAAGTTGGACGTGCTGCTGCATAAGACAGATAATGAGTACTCCCCAAAACACTCCCTGGAAGAACAAACTGAAGAAAAAGGGAAGAGGAAGAGAGACAGAGAAAATCTGCTGGAGGTAAAGTCAAATCTGGTATGAGCTAAGGAAAGATAAATCCGAGTAGAGATAAAAGTGAAAGTCATTATAAAAGTAAAAGTAGAAGAAGCTGCAACACCTATGAACAAGGAACAGAAGGGGCTTAAAACCCGACATGGTGAACCCACTTAACCTTTGTTCTTTCTCTATACACAAGCGACAGTAGCAATTGTGGTTTAATGTTATCTCTGCTACCAGAATGTATTGCATCAACCAATGACTGTGGGTAAATATTGGCTAATGTTGGATTTGTTGGGGATGGGGAAGTGGAAATCTCTGGCTCCTAATCACCCATCTGCAGAGCCATGTGAATAAATAGCAAGGATCATTTTTACCCTTTAGCTATGACTCAGTGTTAGCCCATTTCCTTCTCTAGGAGAAACCTTCACTTGTCTTATGATTATGTCAGAGGTCTGCATTGAAGGAAGGGAGACCACAGGAAAGAAAGTAATTTTTCTCAGTGGATAATTTTGCCTCTGCTGTAGTTAAATAATGGAGTGAACGACTATTATAAATGTCACGTAATTCAATATCGTCTCTCAGTTAGATTTCTCTTTGGTGGAATGAATTTATCCCAGTCAGACTTCAAGGGCTGGTCTTTGCCTTTTCCTCCAAACCAACTCTGGATAATCATACTTTCAGCAAATGTGCTTATCTGGCCTAAATATTTGGATCAAGAGGCTTCCAGCTAAAGGAACCAAAGTCACTGTTATAAAAAACTAAGCATGAAGTATATGAAACGATGTAAGCGAAAGGCACTTATTTGCTCAGTCATCAAAATTGCATTTCCAGTAGGGATAAGCTGGAACTATAGTGTTTATTACAAACAAGATGCTCTCATAGCCCTGTATCCCCACATCACTATAAAGCCCTACATGACTGGTACCCAAGAAGTGTTTGAAGTTGGGGAAAAGACACTGAGCTTCCAAGGTAGATTAAAAGCCCTTCTACTGCATAGATTTGAACCAGCTACTTCATCTTTCTTTAGGTTGGTTTTTGTTCACAGGGGTGCTTGCAAGCTTTGCAAATGATAATTTGCAAAACAGCTCAAGGCCAAGGGTATCAAATGAATCACCTGAGCATAGTGCAGGGGGCAACAACTGCAAATAATAGTATGTATGCTGACGAAGCAAATATATGGACAAAATCAATGGCAAGGACCAATCAGTAGGAGCTGAGAGACCATGGGAAGAGACCCAGAAACTAGAGCACTGGCTACAAAGCCAATTAGGTGTATAGAAAATACACAAGGACACAATGGTGCCTGGTGCCATTGAAGAAATGGGATGAACACAGCCCCTCATTAAACCAGATTAATGCCCATTACATTCAAATGTTTCTTAACTAACCTGTGACAGAAAGGATAGATCAGTCAGTGACATACATGACTGTATTTCCACTGACGTTAAAGCCATTCTGGGGTTCTGAATTTATCCTGGGACTTGATAAAATTAGATAAGGCAGATTATCATTTACGGCCCTGACCATCCTTTACCAGAGTAGTAAAACCTCTTCATCCGGGAATGGGAATGGTTTCATGGGCTTAACAGGTCACAGAAATAGTGCTGGAAGGGACCTCAGGTCATCCAGTCCAACCCTTGCTCAAGGCAGGATCATCCCTGTCTAAACCATCCTAAATAATTGTGCAATCTGTTCTTAAAAACTTTGAGAATAGTCCTCACAACACCCTTTAACTTGCCACAGGTAAAGCAGGGGGCCAACAGCACAGTTAATATCCTGCCATTGCAAGGACCTGTTAATTGTTAGACTATGCTCAAAAGATTCATACCCTCCCCACACCACCCCACTGTTACAGAAGAAGGTGAAAATCACCACTGTCCATGCCTTTCTTATGATTTCCTAATGTATTGCTATTAATTATTATTCTAGTTCACTACCCATCGACAGGACTAACAAATAAAGTATCATAACCAAACTTTCTGCCATAAAGAAGCCTTCTTCAAGGGCCGACACACTAGTAAATACCCTTGTTGGCACTCTAATTAGAAAGGCCAGGGATTGAACAGGCCATGGAAACAAAATCCTTCTCAGTTCTAGAGATGGAAAGAACATTTTGCAACCCTCCTTAATCATGAGTTGAGTGCAAGCGATAGAAGAGTTGACTCAATCAGGCAAAAACCTTGATTTGAACTCAAACACCAACACTGGAGGAGACTACGCTTACACTTCTGGAAATGGCAGACACAAAGACACCTGGAGCTGATGAAATCCTAGCTGAAGTGCTTAAATACAGTGGTCCTACACTTCACAAAGCCTTGCTAGACCTATTAGCTTTCTGCTGAGAAACAAGGCTTTACCCCAGGATTTCAAAAATGCCAAAATTATAACAACCTGTAAGCTCAAAGGAGGCAGACATGCCTGTGACACTTGCCGTAGCATTTCTCTCCTCTTCATTGCTGGAAGGACACTAGGTAAGCTGTTCCTGAAAAGGCTCCAGGTTATTGTGGATGTTGCACTCCCTGCATCCCAGTGTGGTGTTTGTTCATTGCACAGCATTACCAACATGATAGTTACTCTACAGCAGTTACAGGAGAAAACTGCCGAACAACAAATGCCCCTGCATGGTGCTTTTCCTGACCTGAGTAAGGTAATCCACTTTGTTGGATGTTCTGCTCTTTGGTGTCTTCTTGCAAAGTTCGGCTGCCCAGACAAACTTATCAACCTCATACACTGCTTCCGTGACAACATGCAGTCCTTGTATCAGTATGTGTCGGTTCATCTGTTGCTTTTCTTGTAAACTCAAGGGATTAAACAAGGCCGTGCGCTTGCCCCTACATTATTTACTCTGTTCTTGGCTGGAGTGCTAGAAATCACTGCACATACTACCTCTACAGGTTGTCATCCTAACAACGCGATTTCATGGCAGACTTCTAAACCTCCACTGATTCAAGGCCAAAAGCAAATCCCATCAAGTGAAGTAAAGGATCTGCTGTATGCTGACAACTCGGTGTTTGTCACCCTTTCAGAGAATGACCTGCAATATTTATTGAATTCCTTTGCCCATGCTGCATCCCCTCTTGGCCTCTGTATTAATGTAAAGAAAACTGACCAACCACCTGTTGGCAGAAACCATCACCTCCATCACTGCTAGAAATAAAACCCAATGGCAGCCAATTAAAAAAAATGCCGAGTCCTTCTGCTACCTAGGTAGCACGGTTACCGGTGACACCAGCATCGACAAAGAACTGACAACACCCTTGAAGTCAGCCACCTCAGCTTTTGGTCACCTACAAAAAAGACTGCGGACAAGACGGGGTGGAGGGAGTGGGGGTCAAAGTGTCTCCAAAATGCCTAGTTTACAGAGCTGTTGTCCTCGTCTCCTGTACTTGTTAGAGACCTGTCCCCTCTATCGTTGCCATATCAAAAAACCTAACTGCTTGCAACAATGGCACCTGTGGATCATAACAGGGATTAAATGGCCTGACAAAACCACCAACCACAAAGTAATTGCGACTGGCAGCCATGCCAAGTGCGGAAGCCTTGTTAGCACAGAGGGAAATGACCTAGGTCAGCCACATCATACATATGGACAACAATTGAGAACTGCCTAAGAGAGTTCTGTACAGTGAATTTGAAAAGGACAGCAGGACGGTTGACCATCCCGGACTCTGCTACAAGGACTGCATCAAGCAGCACATGCAGTCTGCAAGGTTGGAGTTAATGAGCTGGGAGGATACGGCCCATGATAGATGAGCTTGGCACTCTGCTACAAAGGAAGCAGAATGAACAAGAGAACATCAATGCACCACTTTGGCCAACAGTAGGAGGGAACGTAGACACCAACTTGCCCTGGCGCTTTTCCTGAACCTGTTTACGTGTGGGAACTGATTTGTCTTATCACAAGTAGTCATACTCAGATACGAATGATAGTCGTTGTTATTAGCTAGAGATGGCCTTTCCAGTGCAGGGTTTTAGTACAACTTATGCAAAGTAGTGTGGGAAATAACTTGTTTTACCTTTCTCTATACAGGAAGGAAAGGTTCCATTCGCCCCCCCCCCCCCCAAATCCCACCTCCATTTGTAAAAATGCCCCTAGTGTCTTCAGCACCTGCATGATCTGGAGTGCAGGACTCCCCACCATCCCTAGAACTAAGCTGGAATAAACCAGGCAGATTTCCAATAGGATTTTTCCTCTGTTTCATCAGAAGTTCACTAAACGGATCCATTTTCATGAAAGCACTTTGGCTTTGAAAACCTGGCAGTTTCCAATGGAAATGTTCTGTTGGAAAATTCCCAACCAGCCTTAATAACAATGTGCCAGCTAAGACTTTAAAAAACAATATACTCAGACTTTCCCCCTATACCTTCGTAGAACTATAGTGAGTGCTGCTGCTAAAAAAAATAATGGCTGCTTGCAGAGGTTAAAAAAAAATGCGTTTCACCAAAAGCAGCACAGCGGTACTTCGACACAGCTCTGTAGCACCTCTGTAGATCAGGTACTTCAGCAGGGCTTCTCGGCACTTTCAGCTAAAGCTGGTTCAATGAGCTTTTAGATAAAAGGACCAAAAGAACGCCCAGATGTTGGATGAGCCAGACCCAACGAAGGTGCTGTCTCTTCTGGACATGCTTGGGGCTGGGCACGGAAACGTTCCATGTTTAAGGTACAGCAATATTTTGGGGGTTTTTTAACATCTGCCAACAGCCAGTGATAATAATGGAAAGGGTTTGTTTTTTTTCCTTTGGAAAATGCTTTTTTGTCAAAACTGAAATGTCCTGTAGGAAAGAACTGAGGTTTAGGAACGTCATTTAAGATACGAAATCGGAAGTGTTTTGACATGACGAGCAATAGGCTTTATCAGAATGGAAAATGTCAATGTATTGTTTTGAAGCTACTTTCCAACATGGCCTTTGTTTCATTTTATCTCGCATGTAAATCATTGCATAACATGTGAATGAGCAAATACAAATCATAGCACAAAATGTAACAAGTCAAAATCAGAAAAAAACCCTTTATTTTCTATTAAAACCAAGCATTTTTAATTGATCCCCCCCCAAAAAAAACTTTTTTCTCCCAAAAATTCAAAAATGTTGTTTTCACTTTGACTTAGAATCAAAACATTTTTCAAGATGTTGGGATTTCCCATTCTTGGGGTTGAGCTGCTCTGCTCAGAATACCCCATTATTGGGGAGAAATTTTAATCACAACTACCTCCTGCTTCCTAGCCACAGGAGGAGAGGAATCTGCATCCCACAAGAGGTTGGCGTGGGAAGGGCAGTGTCTTTATGCAAATAGACCCTCCATTATTATTCTATAACCCACACTTACAAGGGCTGCAGCAATACCCTGTCCCCCTTATAGGGCTATATCCATGAGCCTTTTTACACGATCATTTTTGGTGACTCCTGGAGCTCTTAAACCCTGGATTGTCTGCACATTAACATCTTAAAATGGTGTTAAGCACTCGTTATGAGCCTCAGAGTTACGTCACTCCAGGGCAGGATTCTCTCTGATCTGCACTACCCAGGTCCTGTTCCCTTAAGGTGTGGCCACTCCCCACAGATGTGCCCCCCAAATTGAAGTCCTCCAGTATCCCAGGATCTCACACTCCCACCTGTAGACCAGGGATCGAAGCCCATCCTGGCTCACCAGCCCTCTAGTGGCAACTCACAGTTGTGCAGGTGGGGAACGGTCAGAGGTTTCTAGACTAAGGATGTGACTGCTCGAAACTCCATGTTAGCACTAATACCAATTAACATTTGTGCGGCTCACGGTGTTGTGAAGACACACACAACCTGTTAATCCTTCTTTGCTTCATGATGCAAATTCTCTCCATGACCAGCACATTCACCTCTGTGTCACCACTATCTCTTTGATACGAACACAATCAGGCCACATGGAGATCAAAAAGAAAATTTCTCTCCAGCCTCACCATGAAATATGGTGATTAGGTAAGAATTCCTCACTCACAGGCCCTGTATAAAGTAAAGTGATTAAGGAAGAATGAGAATCAAGCTTCTGGAGAGATCACATTGGTGTGACACTAGGAAATAAGAAATGCCAGCTTACAGCTCTGCAGCTACCCTAGCTTTATCTGCTTGAAACACTGGTCCGCATGCTCAGCACAAATCTCTCTCCTACAAATCCATCTCCCCACTGCACAACTCATTTCTAATAAACGATTCTGGGGTGTACGGCCACATTGTGGAGTGGCAGGTATGCACCAAGAAGTAGGATAGAGCAAGGCATAGAGACATGGACAAATTTGAATTCTCTAAGTTGGGTGCTGGATTAATGCCATCTCTTTTGCTGTTCATATAGCAATTAAATAACTGAAAACTAGGACCCCCGACTTCCTCAGAAACATTACGTCTTCCACGGAGAAGGCCCTTGCTTTTCTATAACGGTGGCTGCTTTATCTTTACAAACCTGTTGGCTTCTGGAAAAGTGATGGGGACATATGGTCTATTATTTATCGTTATTTCAGGTAGACTAGGCCAATATTATTTATGGCTCCAGATACTACTAGTAAAACCTTGGCTCCCACTCATATGTGTTACTTGGCAACTTGACTATATTGAATATTGCTTCAGTAACATTCATATAAATAAATTGAGGGAGGAGAAACCCAACAAATGCAGCTTAAGACTAATTCCCCTCCACCCACTGAATCACAGAGGGCCTTTCACAGTGTTCAAAGCCAAATTACACTTCAGCGCACAGGATTTAATTTGCATCTGCCAACTTCAGACGTGGAATTTACTTGGATAGGGCATTTGCATTCCATAAAAGGAGTTGATCTCTAATTAAACTAATATCATGTTTGAGTTTCCACAGTGATAACTGTGAAGACAAAACATCCAACACTCAGCAGGAGGAAGGAGTAGGCACTGTGCATGGGAGGAGAGCTGCCCTCTTTTTTTTTAATGTCTGTTGTTCAACGGAGATTTCAGAGAGTAGATTTCTGAATGAAGCAGTGAGCCAGAAGAAAGAACTCCAGGACTAACTTTTCTGCTGATGTAATTCACTTTGAAGACAGGCGGCCTTTTCCAATGTACACCAGCTGAAGATGTGGCCCTAGATTATAATTACGGTCCTCAGCCACGTAGACCAGACACACATTCTCCTTGAATCAATGGGGCAACTTTCATCAAGGACCTCAGGACCGTTGCCAGTTTTGCAAAGTGGGTAAAAACTTCTTTCCTGTGCAGATGAACAAACACAAGCTCCCAGCAGCAGTTAATTCCTCAGAATATGAGGTTTCAGAGTATGAATTTCAGTGGGTGATGACGAACTCCGGCAGCATCCTCAGCTCCCACTGAAGTCACCTTAAGGGGATTCACCTACTTGCAGAATCAGTTCCCCCTCATGGATATAATTAAGAAATCCTCTCTTATCCCAACCCCCCCTCTTTATCTAACACCCAAAGTAAAAACAACATTTCCTTTTAATATTTAAAAATCTTGGCTGAAGGAGACCAAGATCTTTGTTCTTTACGGTTACAAGTTTTATTTCGGGATAATATGAACGAGCCTCTATTTCCTTAATTGCCATGATTTCCAAGCCCACCAAAAAAATTGTTGTTTATAATAGTTAGACACAAATTCCATAGTGCCAGTAAAGAAATATAATAAAGAAATAGTAGAACAAATATCAGTTTTCTAAGTCATTCTTTTGTTATGTTGGATCAATATAGTTTCCTAACTCTTGTTCAATGAAAAGAAGAGAATTTCCTCAGGGCAGCTCAAACCACAAAAGATGTGACTATTCCTTTACTGATTTTTCTAAATGTATGATGGTAGGTAACAGTTGCAATTATTTTTTGTAGATCAATAGACTTTAAGGCCAGATGGGAGCTCAATTATGGCCATCTAGTTTGACCTCCTATATAACACAGGCAAGAAAATTTCACTCCATGATTCCTGAACAGAGCTTCGACAACACATGTTTATACCAGAGTGGATCTTTTATCCCATTTTCATTTAAAGACTTTCGGTGATGGAGAATATACCACATCCCTTCCTAAACTGCTCTAATGATTAATTATCTCCCCTGTTAAAAACTGGGACCCATATCCAGTTTAGATTTTTTTCTAGCTTCATATTACCACAATTGGGTCATCTTTTGATCCTGTCAAGTGGATTCAAGAACCTCCAATGCTAGATTCACAAATTCCCAGAAGTTTAGAGCTGGAAGGGACCTTGTGACATTATCAGGTCCAGTTCCCCTGCTCTGGGCAGGAAAGACTGCGGGGGTCAAATAACCCCAGCAAGGTGTGTGTCCACTCTCCTTTTGAAGATCTCCAGGGCAGGTGCCTACATCACCCCCGCTGGGAGTCTACTCCAGAGTCCGGTCACTTGAACCGTGAAGTTTTTCCTTATATCCAGTCTGAAACCTTCTTTTAGGAGTTTATGACAGGTGCTCCTGGTTTTCCCTTGGGGTGCTTTGGGGAATAGTTGTTCACTTAGACCTGGAGGCCCTCTCCTGATATAGCTGTAAGCTGCCACCAAATCCCCGCAAAGTCTTCTCTTTTCTCAGCTGAACAGTCTCATATCTGTCAGCCTTTCCTCGTATGCCAGCTTGATCTTCAGGGCTTTGATCATACGAGTGGCTTTTCTCTGGACTCTCTCAAGCTCCTCCTCATCCTTCTTGAAGTGTGATACCCAGAACTGGATGCAGTGCTCCAGATGCGGCCTCACCAATGCAAGTAGAGTGGGAGAATAGCTTCCTTAGTTTTGCTCGAGATGCATCGGTTGATACACACCAGTGTATTGTTTGCCCTGCTCCCTGTAGCATCACACTGGTGGCTCATATTCAATTTACAATCAGTTTGACCCCACCCCCCCACGTCCCTTTCAGACCTGGTGCTAGCTAGTGTAACAGCATCAAGCCTGTAAGTTTGTTGCCGACTTTTCCTCCCCAGATGGAGCACTTTACACTTCAAATGTTTTCTTTTAGATCATGATCAAATCACGGATCACTCTTGATAGCAACATGCAAATCCCTGTGTCCAACAGACCCAGGCAGGCTGCTATCTTGTTTCTAATATCGCTCAGGGAAAGCTACTTCAGAGGAAGGCACAAGCTCTAATAATGCAGATAGTATGAAAAAAGTGACTAGGTTATGTCCTGAAACATGTCATTTGATGGTTCTTAATGTCTGTGATCTCATCTTGCTCCCATGAAAGTCGATATCAAAACTCCCATTGATGCGTGTCAGAGCAGTGCGCTGTCTACTCATTTACTTAGCTATCTATCTAGCTTTTATGGATGTTTATTTCCATGGTATCTGAGAGATTGGACCCTTTATTCCAGATGCAGTACCTAATCATCTGCTTATTATTTATGTCTGGGATTCCTACAAGTCACAAGAGGTAATGAGGTTAGTAAACAGACTTGCCAGACATAAGGTGAAATTTCAGCCCCACTGAAGCCAGTGCGTATTCTTACATCGATTTAAAAAGGGAAGAATTTCATTTAAAATGGTTTTATACAGAATATTCAGAGTCTTGTTATACACACTGTACAGAAAGATCCCAATTTCCTTTTAAGAATCCTGTGCCAGATCACATTTGTGTATCTAATTTTCATATAGCTTTTCATTCATTTCACAGTGGAATGCATCTGGCTTATTGTACTTGCCCAAATAAACATCCCATTTCACTTTTCTTGGGGAACAGAGAGATGTACATATATCAAAAAAGGAAAGATAACTTTTTTTTTTCTCTCCTCCTTCTACCGTGTCCAATGTATAAACTGCAAGCCAACAGCGTACGAACATTCAGGGCAGCTGCTGCACTCAGGGGCAGTGGCTACGTGTGATTGCTGCTGCCACTGCGATCGTAATCACGTGGCTTTGACAAAAGTGTCTTTTTCAAACATCCTCCCTGTTTTTCAAACACCTTGGCCCTGTCACCTTGCCCTAGTTACCCCACTGCTGCAAGCTGTGCCATTTTGTACCCCTCAAAGAAGTTAAGAACACATAATATTGAAGTCTGGTTTTCATCTCCAGATAGAAACAAGTTAATTCTACTAACGAGCGAGCATTTAAGCCAAGCATCCTTTTGATAGCAAAATAAGGTAACTTTATGAACTAGTCACAATGTCATAGAAATATAGATCTGGACAGTCCTTTAACCCAATTCCCTGATCCGGATAAGGTTAGTCTAAATCACCCCAGGCAAATATTTGCCTAAGCTCCAGTGCTATTTGTGGCCAGGACTTGGTCTCTGCTAGGCTGATGTCACTCTGTATGAAAAATAAGAGATCTGCTCTTTCTTGCACCTAAAACTGATTCTCCCTTTGTCTAAGCAACAGAATTTGTATTATTTTAGAGTACAAGGGTCTCTGTGAGTAATGATAGTGGAACTGTGGATAATATGCCCTTTGCCTTCTCATGGATACTTGTGGAAGAAAGAGTTACTTGCTAACAGCCATCATATCTTAATCCAGCTCTGCATAAGAGGAAGGGGAACTTAGTTCATTAAATTGGGCCGGCTAGATTTCCTTAGTTTCTAGAGGAGAAAGGAAAGAAAGCTCACATTCAGCTGAAGCATTTTTATTTTGTACTAGAAGATGAGGTAGCACCAACACCCAGAGATGCCAATGGCAAAACTCTCATTGATTTCAGCGGGAGCAAAATCAGGCCTTAGGCTTGTAATGCAAAACCATGAAGCAAGACCAAAATGATGAGTGTTGCCTTCCCTTGCAGTTCCCCAGGAGCCGTCAATGCATAGATCTCTTCTCTTTCTTTGTAGTGGATAAACAGAGTGAGGGGAAACCGTAATGCTCCCATGCCACAGGGTGTCTACAATTGTAAATGAAGGTTTCTGAAAAAAAAAAAAATTTTAATTGTGACTCAGGGAGCCTTAAAAATATAAAATCATTAAAACTTCCTTGTGAGAAAAGCTTCTCGTCAACACGGCTTGCATGCTAAGCTCTTCCTTTCCCTGTTGTTCCAACAGACTGTAGGCTGGTGTAGATGATTATGGAGCCAGCTTGATTTCACAGCAGGTGAGCAGAGGGGAGAAAAGAAAGCTACCTGTGCAATTCCAATTAACATCAATTAACAGGGATTGCTCTCAAAAAAAGAGGTATGGGTAAAAAAAAAAAAGAATAGCTATATGATATCAGAAATTCATTCACTGTTGAGAATGGGGTATTGATAAGTAGGTCAGAGCTAATGCTAGTGGAAGCTGAAGTGGGTGTCGTGGGGAGAAAGTTTCCTTCATCAAGTGAAGTTCCCTTCAAATAAGGCTTAGGGGACACTTGGACACTTAGGGCCTACACTTGGATGTGTGCTGAACCATCCAGAGCATTTCTCATTAGTGGGGAAGGATGGTGCAGTGGTCATAGTTCAAATACTTGTTCTTCCCCTGGTTTAACCATACAGCCTTGGGCAAGTCAGTTCAAGCCAGCCACCACCTCCAAGGAGTGGGAACCCGGTAGAGGGGACAGACAGACTAAGGCTTTTATAATACTAGAACAGAACAGGGACCGAGCCTCATCTTCATCTCACGCGCTTTCCCTTTCTGACTGAGGCAGAAATAACATTTTAAATCTTTTTCACAGCTGAATTCTCAGCAGATCTTGGTTGTGAGGACAAAAGCTGAAACTTTTGCTGAAGCTGTGGCTGTTGCTGCGTGGATTTTGAAAAAAGCTAAAAACTTTCTTCAGGTCTGTGAAATAGGAGAAAAGAGGCCAAGAGTAGCAAGTATGCATGTGTTTCATGAGCCCTTGCTTCCTCTGATGGGGAAAGAAAGTTAGGGGACTGGCCAAGCTATGACTGTGGGGAGGGCAGCAGATTATACTGGCCCTACCTAGGAATAAAGGCACACAAACTCACAAGTGTCTTGAAAGCCTGATGTCGTTTGCACCCTGGCCAAGCCATGAAGTCAAAATATAGGATTGAAACCTAAACATTTCACAGGGGCAAGCTTTTTTTTTGCTTTGGGTGTAGATTGTACTCTGACGTGGAGGGCTCATTTGTGAGATTCGCATCCCAAAGTCACACATACCCAAACACAGTAAGGCTTGCATCAGAATTTCTGAGATGCCATGACATTGCGTGATTCTGATTCCCCCTAGTTTTACTCTAGCGTAAGTCCATTGTCTTCAGGAGAATTTATCTCTGCTATACGTCACTGCCAATAAGCTCCGACTACATTTTGCTGTCCAACCCTTGGCCAGGTCCTCACACGAGCAGAGATTTCACCAATGCCCATCAAGTCAGGATTGGCCCCCTTTTGTGCACACAACATAAAGAAATGTCTTTTTCATTCCCTTTTGCATTATCTCCAATTAGCTGAGCCAACACGATTTGTTCTCCCATAGTCTTTGTTGCAGAACTAATCATAGTCAATAAATATAAACACAAAAATAATTAGCTTAAATCAGCTAGCCAAATTCATCAAGCACCTCTATTCGATACCAGAGAGGACGTGCAGATTTCCCGAGATTATTTGTTTTGCTGCTACTGTGGGTCTTGGGATACAGTTCTGGGAGGGGGGGTTTGAATGGTCTGTAACCATAGCTACAGACACCCAAATAAGCGGTACTAGATCTCTGGGTAATTCTGTGTTTAATTCCATGTCAGTTCTGTTTATCGCTTCATTCCAGAAGATCCTAACATTTTGACATTCCCAGAGCATATGTCTGAGAATTAATGAAAAATTGAAAAAAACCTTCAATGAGTCTTTCACTTTCAACAGGGGTTGATGGGAGGAGGACTTGACAATTCTTCTCACTCTCACCAGGACTAAAGGCACCACCCTCAGGGCTGGATTGCTGGCACTGGTCTAATAGTCATAATTGATGAGGACATTATATGGTTTCTCCGAGCTGTTTCAAAACAAAAAGGAGGCTGGTTGGCTTAAGGGGACCCGAAATGAGGCTAATGGCAACTTTCTTCTGAAGAAATCAAAATCAAAGTATAGCGCCACTTTGTGGACCCCAGGATTTTTAAGATTATCTCACAATTTCAAAAGCAAGACTCCAGATTTTCCAATGTTTGGCACTGGTGATATTACACTTAATATTTTGCCTAACAGAAAACCCATCCTTTATTTTTCATTTTTAGTTTTGATGGAGCTCAGATTATTGCATTTTGCAGGATGGTCTTTATTTCATTTGTTTTGTTTCTCTCGAGGCGGGTCTGGGGAGGCGTGAGTGTAAGGTGTACAGCTGAGAGCCCAGAGGTGCTAGCTGCTACATTAGGTAGCACCACATCCAAAAGGGGCCTGGGGGTCATAACTGACCATAAAATGAATATAAACCACCATTGTGATGCTAAGGTTTGTGACGGCGTCGGACCGTCACTAGGGGCACGAGAGGGTCCCCGGAGATGAAAGGAGGTGCAAACAACGCACCTGAGCTGTGTGAGCCGGTGGACGAG